>OY365810.1:31726082-32016082 GCA_959347315.1 Bimastos eiseni | reverse complement strand
TGAATGATGCAAACAGAAAGATAGATGAAGGAAAAATGGAAAGATGGAAAAGGAAGAACGGTAGATTAAAGTACGTAAGTAGATAAGAAGGAATCAGAAATAAAATCACTGAAAAGATTGTGAAGCGCGACTGGAAGATCCGACGAATGAGAGAAAGACGGGTTAGAGAAGAAACGATGAATGCACGGCGGAAAGTCTGAAAGAGGAGAAAGAGACAGACAAACGGGCATATAGGCGAACAGACAGATAGATTAGACAGATAGTCTGTGATAGACACACAGACAGCAGACAGCAGACAGAGATACATACATAGGCCTACATATGGATAGCCAGACAGTCAGACACCTAGACATATACTGATAGCAGACAGTGTCACAAACATGCATATGGATAGCCAGACAGAGACACATACAGTCAGCAGAGGCAGACAGACATATAGCCATACAGACAGAAAGCTCAGAGAGAGAGATAAACATACATTTGGGCAGACAGACATGATGCCATATAGACACCAGGTGCAGAAAGAAAGAAAGAGTTGTCGTGGAATTCAATTAGAGACGGAGTTTCTGTCGAGACGTCATCGTTGCATCAGTAATTGCCAGTGACGTAACCGACTCGGCAATTAATCGGCCTCTGATCCTTCATCCAATTAATGATCTTCTTTTGTCTATTAGACAAAAGAACGGTCTCTCGATCTTAGGATTTATATTATCATAGCAAAGTATAGTCTTATTAACACTTGTATATTATCGGAGTCACTTTGCTGTGCTGTATATTCAACACAGAACCCATATGTCAAAGAAGCCTTTATCGAAATTTCTATTCAAGCTTGCGGCTATATTGCATGTATGTATGCATGTATAATTGTATATGTAAGTATGTAAACTATGTGTACATATATATATGCATAATATGTATGCGTATATTCATTAATACGTAAATGTAATGTAAAATTAACTAACTTAGGATATAGCTAATTTTCATTTCATGTGCTGTAGTCTCACCCCATCTTTGTTACTTACCCGCGGAAAAAATGCCCTGCTAGCGGGGGGCCTCCGTCCCTTGAGGGCTCCCTCTCTATTGCTTCTGAGTCCCTGCCAATCCCTCTGTTCTTGTACCCTGCAATTTTTTGTTTCGTTTGTTCGTCGGAGACCAATAAAAAACTTTGTATTGGCATTAGTATTAGATATCGTAAATTGCTCTATGTATATGTTTTCGTCCAATTATGTAAATTGCAGTTTCCTGCATTTAGCATTCTGATGACATATTTCTCTTGAAATACTTGCACCACATGACCTGCTGTCTCCTTGGCTGCGTCTCCCATTGCACAGATAGGAATCTCCTTCTTCTCTGATTTCATTCGAAAGAGCTCCTAGTAACAAGCCATAGCTGAACATCCTTAGGAACTTCAGAGATTGACATAGCAGCGTCTTCAATCAAATTATCCGTCCGGAATATCATCTAACTCGAGCGACTGGTTGATTGTGTCGTCCTAGGAGAGGCCCCCTGTAGGTTGGCGGATCTACCCAGCTCATCATCTAGCAGACCTTCATAAACGGTGGAAACAGCATATCCGGGGGAAGACAGAGACAGCGACAGAACGATAGGAACGAATAAGTATTCATCTGTGAATGTCTCGGTGTTGCCTCCAGGAAAGACGAAATGGTCATCCAGATATTGGACTTTAGTGCACCATCTCTTGAAGCCATTTGCATTGTACACTGGCGCTATAGAAGTTTGTAATTTTCAATTATATATTCAAGGAGCAAGGACCAGTTGCAGAGGACAATGTAAGAGGACAGGCGCATATATTTTTAGTCGAGGCTGGGCTGGAAGCGCTCCTGCGTAATTTCTTGAAGGGGCCATATATATATATAAATATATATACGCTCAGAATGTATATATATATATATGCTCAGAATGAATGAATAGAACAGGATAGGATATCATATCGGCAAATATCATTGCGTCTTGTGATTTTCATGAGCGATTATTGCGCTTTCACCTGTAGGCTCATCCCTGCAGGTTATCTCATTCAGTGACGTAGCCATCATATGGGCAGAAGGTGCAAGGCACTTGGCTCACTGAGACCGTAAGAACGCTGGTATTACAGGGTCAAACAAAGCATATGCTTGGGCATCGGGACAGCCTGCACCCGGTCCAATGAACAGCTCTATAATAGCTAAGCCACTCATCTTATTCACAATAATAGAAATTAGTTTTCTTACTAAGACCCGTTAAGTGTTTCTGCGTTACGGCAACTGAGGGCCAACAAACACAGAAGACATTCTCAGTAAACACACAATCAACAATAATTGTTAATGGCGTTCCTTAAATAGTTCTCAGTAACCAGTTATATAATCTGCTTGAATACATATGTGTATATGTAGATTTCTATGTCAATTTATGAAGTTCTTAAGGATGTTCAGCTATGGCTATGTTTGTACGTATGTATGTATGTATGCATGTATGTATGCATGTATGCATGTAGGCATGTACGCATGTATGTATGTATGTATGTATGTATGTATGTAGGTATGTATGTATGCATGTATGCAATTAGGTATGTATGCATGTATGTATGTATGTATGTATGTATGTATGTATGTATGTATGTATGTATGCATGTATGTATGTATGTATGTATGTATGTATGTATGTATGCATGTATGTATGTATGTATGTATGTATGTATGTATGCATGTATGTATGTATGTATGTATGTATGTATGCATGTGTGTATGTATGTATGTATGTATGTATGTATGTATACATGTATGCATGTATGTATGCATGTATGTATGTATGTATGAATGTATGTATGTATGTATGTATGTATGTATGCATGTATGTATGTATGTATGTATGTATGTATGTATGTATGTATGTATGTATGTATGTATGTATGAAGCTGTGTGTGTATGTGTGTATGAGTGCGTGCGTGCGTACTTGCGTGCGTACGCGCGTACGTCTAATGACGTACGTACGTATGTAGGTATGAATGTATTTATGTATGTATGTGTGTATGTATGTATGTATGTATGTATGTATGTATGTATGTATGTATGTATGTTTGCTTGTATGTATTTATGTATATATTTATGTATCAATGTATGTATATTTGTATATATATATTTATATATATATATATTTATTTATTTATATATTTATCTATGTGTGCATGAAATTCTTTGTGCCGAAATAGTAGAGCCATGCAATTATCTTATTCGCAAGTATCAAAACTCGTAAGGGCAAGTCCAGACAACTTCTAGAAGTAGTGAATTACTGAATGATTTAAATTAAATCAATGTCACTCTTTGTCCGGTTCTAGTAGCGCTGTACAGGTATATATAACGTTTCGCGTAGTATAAATAAGTCCTGATAAACTTAACAAGTAGACAATAAATGCTGGTCCAAAATCAACACATCTACCTCGTAAAGATAATCGTACTGAAATCATACAGACACTCTGCTTGCGGGTCATTTTATAATTTAATTATTATGGCTCTTACTACAGAACATACAGTTCTTCTTTCTAGCAAATGCGAAACGTTCTTCTGATAATTTTCAGGTACTTCAGCGGAGTTAATAATGAGAGGAAGTACGTCATCGATGATCGTCGATATCCGGTTGTTTTGCTGCGTTGTCTGCTTTGCCATGGTGGCGTCGTTGTTGCGATGATCGTTGTCAGATGGCGCTTTTATCACGGTTCTTATTGCTGAGTCTTTCATGTCGCAAGTGGCGCCGCCAAGGGACAGGTATCGAAACCGATGGAGAAGGCATCAACACACTTCCAGTGACGTCATCATCTGTGGATCAACTGAATTAATCGACGAAGGTGGAAAACAACTGGGAGAAAATTAAGAAGAAGACTGAGGAGGAACTGGAAAAGGAGGAGGAAGAAAATGAAGAGAGAGAGAAAAAGAGGAGTTGGTGGAAGATAAGGAAGAGAAGGAGGAGAGAGAGGAAGAGGAGAAGTAAATAAGAAGAGATGAAGGAGGCAGAGGCAGAGGATGAGGTCAAAGAGAAAGAGGAGGTAAAAAACGAGACAGATGAGGAGGAGGAGGATAAAGAGGAAGAGGAGAAGAAATAGGAAGAGCAAGAGGTGGAGGAGGAGAAGAAGGTGGATTTGGAATAGGATGCAGAGGAGGAGGAGGAAAATAAGGAGGAAGAGGAGAAGAAAAAGAGGAAGAAGTGGATGAGAAAGCGAAGGAGGAGGTGAAGAAAGATAAGGAGGAGCAGAAGAAGAATGCGGAAAAGGAGAAGGAATAGTAAGACAAGGAGGAGACAGTGGTAAAGGATGTTGGCATAGAGAAAGATGAAATGAAAAAGAGGCAAAGCACGAGGAGGAAGATGGTAAAGAGGAAGAGGAAAGGAAATAGGAGGTGGAAAAGAAGAGGCGATGGAGAGACAGAGGAGGAGAAGCAAGAGAATGAGCTGGAGGAGGATGAATTGAGAGAGGAGCAGAATGAGCAGAAGACAGCGCAACTAAACAACCTCAGTGGTTAACTAACTCAGTCAGTCTCATCATCGCCATCCTAGTCAGCAGCAGCAGCTGTCGCATGATCTGCTGGATCAGAACATGACGTAGTCTGTTTAGCTGTCGCCACTTTTAAAGATGGACTCAGTTGATGACAACCTAACAACGACCGAAATGCTCATCGCCATGCATCACCCATCATCAGCAACCTCATCATAGAAACAGTTGTACCGCAACAGTCGCAACTGGAACCACTTCCTTAGAGGTTCCATTATTTATCCGCAAGAAAGGGTTCTGCACTTTCTATCAGATAAAGCCCCACAGCGACTAACACTAACGTGCGTCCGTCCGTTCGTGCGTGCGTACGTACATACAAACATACATACATACATATATACATACATACATACATACATACGTACATACATACATACATACATTCATACATACATACATATATACATACATGCGTACATACATACATACATTCATACATACATACATACATACGTACATACATACATACATTCATACATACATACATACGTACATACATACATACATACATACGTACATACATACATACATACATACATACATACATACATACATACATTCATACATACATACATATATACATACATACATACGTACATATATACATACATTCATACATACGTACATACATACATACATACATACATACATACATACATACATTCATACATACATACATACATACGTACATACATACATACATACATACATGCATACATACATACATACATACATACATACATACGTACATACATACATACATTCATACATACATACATACATACATACATACATACATTCATACATACATACATACGTACATTCATACATATATACATATATACATACATACATACTTACATATATACATACATTCATACATACGTACATACGTACATACATACATACGTACATACATACATACATACGTACGTACATACATACATACGTACATACATACGTACCTACATACATACGTACATACATACATACATTCATACATACATACATACGTACATACATACATACATACATACATACATACATACATTCATACATACATACATACATACATACGTACATACATACATACATTCATACATACATACATACGTACATACATACATACATACATACGTACATACATACATACATACATACATACGTACATACATACATACATACATACGTACATACATACATACGTACATACATACATACATACAGGCACGCATGCATGCATGTAACATACATAATAGGCCTACGGATCCATGAGTTAGAATTTAAACATTTCAACAGGATATAAGCGTGTCAGATAAATTAATAGGCTTAACATGTGCGATACGTAATCTACCCTAAAGCAGAAACGCTCTGCAGAAATTCTCCGATAGCAAAGAACAATCACAATTTCAGATGGAGTCAGATACTGCGGACTTTTGCAGATACGTCCTGCTCATTATTTTGCAATGAACAACGTTGTCTGCTGTTGTACGTGTGCGTTCCATGAACATTTGATCAGTTGTACGATGCATTTGAAAGACGCTGTATTAAACGTGTTGGGACTTAGTATTATTCATACCGCATACCCATTATTATTTATACCTACGTATAATAATCACACACATCAAAATAACTGTCTTCAAGTTTCTGAACGCAAGTATATCCTATAATTCGTGTCTGCAGGCCACCTCAGTGGAAGGCAACGCCTAAGAGCGGAAGACGTAGCCTACATGTGTAGGCAAAGGAGTAAAGTCTGAGAAATGTTTTTCATATTAAAGAAGGTACCCTTGAGACAGGTTACAAACAGAGAAAGTGCTCTTCCAGTACACACAAGGCCCTATATAGAAATATATATATATTTACGTTATATTATCGTGCTCGTTGAGAATTTCGCGCCTGCGCTTTGGTAAGAGCGTTGGAGGCAGTACAGGCCTACGTAGATGAGATTATGAAAGTAGGCAAGCGCTGAGTGTGAATTAGTTTAGCGCTGGCTATTATTTACTTCTTGTGTAGGTGTAAACGACTAGCAGCTTGAATTACTGTACTTCGTCGTTTCAAGAATGTAGCATATTGTTCAGTTCAAAAGTTGTGTTTGGTAATTTATGCACCTACCTTGCTGTACGTTTAATGAAACTACACAATTGTAAAAACACCTATTTCAAATAAAATATTTGGTTTTCAATTAAATTTAAGTTACAATTTTAAAGAATAGGATTTAAATTTAGTCAACTTAGAATATAGGCCTAAAAAATTGTCAAACAGATACACACCTAGGTTACACCTTAAGGGCAATGCACCGATGGTTGTTCAAATATTTAGAAGTTCCCAAAAATTGTCGAACGTTTCTCATTTGCACAAATAAACACTTGTGCCATATATGTTGACTCTTAGGTTGATGTGGATCAGTCTTTCCTGACACATAGTAGATCGTCATCTTGAGTCTAGTCTAGTGTTATTCGAGGCATCGGTTCCTGCTGGTTTAGTCTTAAGCCTAAAGAATGTCGCGATATCTTATTCGCCGCAACGCTTTCCAGGCATGGTTGCTAACTTATCTATTTCTAAGATTTTATGTCTATATGATAGCGGTGGTAGTCACCAATAATTAATCAGTTATCTATACCGTCTGGAATGTGACATCTGGGCCTATATAGGAGGAGGCTATGATCGAAAGTGCCTCGGTTTCGTATTCAACTTAGAGAGGCGCTACTTTAAAAAATGAGAAAGTGCGTAAAATAATGCAGTTAATTAACCTAGGCTACACCTGCATTAAAATAATGCAGGTGTAGCCTAGGTGTGCATCTGTTTAGCCAAATGTTAGTTAATGTAATCTTGGAGCTACTCTGATACCCTGAATAATTCAGTCTGTTATGAGATAATAGACATAGGCCTATGTGCGGATTAACCCGATTCCAGAGTAAACTTATGTTGTAAATGTTGCCTGCCCACTCCCGAAGCTATTGTTAAAAATATATAAAATAATCATTAATATTCATTATTATTTTTTATTAATATAGTCATCAATATTTTTCTTGCTAGGATTATTATTATTACTAACATCATGGAATAAACTGCTGGACTCTACTCGCAGTTCTTACTTCTCCAACATTTAGGCCTACTTAAAAATGATTAGAAATTACATGCTACTGGAAGAGCTGGCGATTCGACGTTGCGAGCCATAATTGCTAGAAATCAATATATTTTCGATTGACGTTAATTGTAATGGCAAGAACATTTCGATTCGATATTCCTCATCGTCACTGTAAGACGGGTGCGAAGATCATGGACTTAACGACAGAATTCTACAACAGGAGACAGATTTGGCCAGCGAACAATATTAATCGGAGGACAAAATGATAATTTTTAAATTTTAAGAATAATATTCATCGTTAATGTCAATGTGGCAATTTAGAACTGTCAAAAGATTGCTAAGCCTGAAGTAAAGATAACAATTGTTACGAATCCAAAAGTAGGCCATTGCGTTTTATAGTGTTGTCACTTGTCTGGGACGTGTCGTAAATTTGATGTATAACCTATGCCTACGGTGTATAGGGCCTATAGATGACTTGTGTGTAGGTTTATCACTCGCCTTCAGCTGATTTCCTATATATGCTAAAAGTACTATAATAATTGTGAATAATTAAAATGGAGAGATGATCATCAGAAAAGCAGGCGGAAATAGACAAAAACAGACAAAAACAGACAAAAACAGACAAAAACACACCTACATACGCAGGTCTTAAACAATGCATTCGTTTATTGCTATAGACAGATGAAGAATTGAGAGAATCTCGTGAAATAAGCCGAGCCGCATTGATACACTGTCATGTAAAGCATCCTTGAAGTATAGTTGGCTACCGACAGCGCTCAATAAATGGTCATAATTACAATTACAAGATGCTCTGTTGAACGAATCATGAAGATGCAAAGGAAATATTTTTCAATAGTTGCTTGCCGTCTCGGGGCCTACAAAATCGCCGGGCCTCGTGTCATTTGCCCCCTCCTACCCTTTCGGCGGGCTTGAACAGTTCACAGCTATTAACTGTGGATAGACGATTAAACAATTAGCTGAATATAATATTCACCTGCTAGGTCTTAGGAATCAGTTTTCTGAACTCAGCCTTTAGGCTAATAATGCGCCTTCCAGAGTATTCATTACCGTGATCTCGAGATCTTTCTACATCTTCCTTAAAGCTAAGTCGTTGGCACCCGCTAGCACAGGCGCGCTTAGTCAAAACAAGACCAACAGACAGATGTGGTGAAAGTCAGATTCTGGTTCAGGAAAGCAGACAATAAGAGTCCTAAAGTAACTTAAGGTACTGTAGAGATTACTAAGTAATTTCGATGAGCGTTTGGTTTCTTTAAACCCTATTATAGACTACCTTTTATGGTCTTGATTCATTAGCCTTCACATATTTATTGGTCTCGTGAACTCCAAGTAAGAGACGGTGCCATCATATCGAGACAGTAACGCGGCCATCTGGCGAATTAAACAGAACTACAGTAGTGCAGCGATAGAAAAAGCTGCAATGAGTTGATTAGAAAAGATATGGAAGGACAAACAAGTGAGCATAGACACAAAAAAGTCCAGTGAGGCCAATGATCTTCCCTACAATACTATATGGCTGTGAGACTTGGACAACGACAAGGAATATGGAGAAGAAGATCAACGCATGCGAAATGTGGATATGGAGGAAGATGCAGAGAATATCATGGACGGAGAAGAAGACAAACGAAGAGGTGCGCAGGAAGATTGGAGTCGAGAATGATGAGACGTTAAAACAAACAGTGTTGAGAAGGAAGCTGGGGTTTTTCGGACATGTTATGCGATCAAATGGAATGGAAAAGGAAATGATGCTGGCATGTGGAGAAGGAAAGCGAAAACGAGGGCGCCCAAGGAAGAATGGATGGACGAGATACAAGAAAGAACCGGATTGAATCTGGAGGAATTAAGGGACGCTATACCCCTCGGAGAGAAAGCAATGGAGAAGGTTTATCATGAGTCATGACGGTCGCTATTATTCAGAGAACTGAAATCAAAGATGGTAGAGTCGTAGTCTACGACTCTAGGTCTGTAGCTCTCTTACCATCTTTGAAGAAAGCACAAGGTGACAGTAGTAACCGTTCTGTTCGCCAGATGAACGCTTGCTTTAAGCTTATTGCTTATAGCTTTAAGCGTATTGCTTATAGCTTTAAGCTTAGTGCTTATTGCTTTAAGCTGATTGTTTATAGTTTTCTTTTAGCTTATTGCTCATAGCTTTTTTTAGCATATTGCTTATAGCTTTTAGCTTATTGCTTATAACTTTAAGCCTTATAGCTTTTAGATTAGTACTTATAGCTTATTGGTTGTAGTTTATAACCAGACGAACGCTTGCTTTCGGCATCGAGATCTTGGCTTCTACGACAACATTGAATGTTGTGTACGGCACCCATTCAAAGGACAGCGGGGTAATGGTAATGGTTCGCACACGATAAACGATAAACGATAAACTGAGGACGACCCATATCTTCTCCTATGCATTGACAACGTCAAATGGTTGTTCCGCTCGATCTATCTGGCTATCACGTAATAAGTTTATTTATCACGTAAATAATTTTAGTAATGAAAAACGAATAATCATCGTTTAATTTCGAACTTACAAATCGCATTCTGATTACAATTAGGCCTACAGCCTGAACGAATGATGACGAGTTACTAAAGGAGTCGAATTTAACCGTCGGCAGCCACGCAAGGCTCCCATTACGCTATGCATCTATTTCTTACGAACGCCGCCGCCTAGCGAAAGAAGGAAGGAATTCAACCTTATGGGGGAAACGGGTCTCGAACTTAATTCCCAAGTAATCGTGCGCTACAGCATTTAAAATAAATTACATTATATGTGGCTACACATGTAGGATAGGCTACTTTGTTATGCTGTGAAGCGATTTGTAAAGGTAACAGAGAATTTTCATCAACGGGATCAGCCTTTCAGCAATAGATAGGTACCTCTCTTCATGCGATCGCTTCTGCCCATGATAAGCCACACTTCTACTTGTACAGTCAGCCACAAATGGCCTGACCTGATATAGTGGTCTGACCTACATACCACCTACTACAATTTCGTTAAGGCCTGTGCCCTTATAAGAATTCCGCCACAGGTGAATAGATGAATCGTTTTGAATGGAAACATCCGCATTGTGAAGCGATGATTTCGGGCGAATACACAGAGACAGAGAGTGAGAGAGGGAGAGAGACAGACAGACAGACAGGGACAGAGAGTGAGAGAGAGAGTCAGAGAGAGGAGCGTAGTGCCTGTGCGTCAGCGTGAGTGTGCGTGCCTGTGAACAATGTGCAAAACGCTAGACTACACTCTAGACTAGAGAATACACCAGACTAGACCAATGTCTTAGTTTCAGGGAAGGTTTGGAGTTCAACCTCATTAGCTCTTCTTCTCACTTCCTAGGCAACAGTAAGTAATGAAAAAACCATTGGGATCAGAAAACTAAACTAATAGCAACGACTATTCGACACGATACGAACAACATCGTTCATGTACTCTGGAAATCTGTAGAATTTTTGACACCTCTAGATACATTGACTGGGTCATGTGAAATGTCGTATGTGCTATAAGATGGAGATTAATTAAAGGTTGTTGAATTTGAGAACGACAGAGAAGATGAATGGGACACATAATGATTGGAGATTCACTACTTAAAAATATCATAGAGGGGAGAATGGAAGGAAAAAACAAGAGGAAGACCAAGAACAATGCTTTTAGACTGGATGATGGAGAACGGTGGATAGGGAAAAATGAGAGAAGAGGCTCAACACAGGGAGGAGTGGCGTCATTGGACATATGAACCTGCCTGAAGGCAGAGAACCAAAGAAGAAGAAGAATTTGAGTAAATATTAGGCCTACGTTGATAGTGGATGATTCGCAAGGAAAATCGAGAGAAAAAACAATTTCTAGACATTAGTTTCTTATTTATTACTTTCTGTACAATTCAAAAGTCTAAAAATACAAACAGATCTCTTGTAGATGTAATGAGTAATTATGGACTGCCTGATTCTTAAATACAAGAGGAACATCCTCATCTGCAACAGTTCGACAAATGAACACACATGAGTTCGATCGCATTTTCTCGTTAATTTACATAAAATTTCAGCAATTGAACATTTGATGAATGGAGATCTCTACGAAAATTAAATGACTGCAGTAGAGTTAATTTGCCCGAGGTAGATGAATGAACAGTGACAAATACAGCTATAAACAAAATGACTGAAAGGGAGACATAGAAAGAAAGGAGAAGAGGCACAGGTATACAAGGATGGAAGCAACGACACAGGAATAATGATAATGACAAATCAGCTACTAAAAAGAAATAGTAAAATGAGGTAGAAAGCCGAAGAGAAGGACATACAGATACATAGAAGACAAAGCAGAATGAGAGAAAGGAACAGACACATACAACATCAAAGACAGACAGAGACAGGAAGAGAGTCAGACTGACTAACAGACAGACAGGAAGAGATAGCTAGCTATACAGAAAGAGAGAGCCAGGGAGAGAGAGTCAGATAGACAGAGAAGGAAGCGGAGGTAGACAGGCATAGAGAGAGACACGCAGCCGGAGAAGGGACGCGTCAGATATCGTAGGGATAATCGTTGAGGAAGTCCTTGAGACTGGGCAGCAACTGCAGCCTATTGACGCTCTTCCTCTTTAGGATCCCATTGATCCTCTTGCGACAGAGGTGGGCCAGCGACGGTGCCTCCGTCTCGATGGGTCGCCTGAGCAGCACAGGCAGGTCCTTGCGACCGTTCAACTCCTGAAGGACGAGATTGTTCGGCGTCGTTCGTCTCTCTCCCTGGCGAACGTAGAACTGGATGAGAGCGACTACACAGTCAAAGGACGGCATCAGATGGACCTGTTCTGGCTCGCAGTCCAACCGGAATCTGCCTCCGCACTCGCAGACGATCCGAATGGACGTCGTGCCACGCCTCGTTTGGACGCTCAGCGAGAACGGGAAGCGCTCGTCGGAGCTGTCCCGTAGAAGGAAGGTGCCGACCGGATGGCGTCGCAGCAGGTGCTTGGCCTCGTCGAAGGAGAGTCTGCCGAGGTAGAAGTTGCAGAGGCTAAGACGGTGGAAGGTCGTCGACAGTTGTTCGTCGTCCCAGGCGGACAGAAGGCGGGTTACTCGAGCATAGACTGCGCCGTTCGTCTGCGTCGATTGAGTGAGGAGGGCAAGAGCGCCCTCTTGTGGTGGAAAGACTAGGGATGTCTGGGTGACGGGCGAACGAGATGAACGACACACGCATGCGGCTGATGGTGGAGTCTGAAGGAAGCTGCATTGCAGTCGGTGGTGGCGTTCCCCAGAAGGCGTGGCCGCCGCCGTCGGATGGTCGTCCTCGGAGGATGAAGAGGTCGAGGAACTAGTTGATCTGCACATCACACCACGTGACGCTATCCACCCCATGACGTCCCTAGAGGTCGTCGCATCGTTTTGGTAGATATGATCCGATGAGTCGTTCGCTGAGTTTGTCGTTTCGAGTGAGGCGATGGGAGAATGGGAGATGGCGCCACCAGTGGAACCCGCAGACGGAGTCACCTGACGAGATGACTGGGATGAGGGTGCTGCGTTTGCACCTCGACGAACGACGGACCCAAGTGGGTTGGTTGGGCCGACGAATGACCGGAGGGGCGACGTGGTCCGTCTGGGGGCTCGTCGATGAAAGTCACCCTTACAGGAGAAATGCAGATGCTGAAGGTGCTTTGCTTCGCAGTCGAGGAACGATAAGTCCCATCCGCTTGGCATGCAACAGGTGTCAGCAGCCGCCATTGTCTGTCTATTGTCTTCTCAAGGGATCAGACGATGCACTTCCTCTGCTGTTGCTACTGTTAGACAATAAACGATCCGGTGATGAGTGTCTTTATATGGACGGGGATGTTAATCCTGTGGAGCGTGCGTAGGTCTGCAGTTGAATCGGTCTCACGCGTAACACGTAATGCGAACCGAGAAATCTTATGAGTAATCGTTTGTCCGTTAGTTCGTTGGCCTCTTCTGACCTCAGCGAATGGCCTTAGTCGTTGGCCTCTTCCCTGAACGAGACTCCTGCGTCACAGTTAAACGACAACAGATCGATACAGAAATCAATCGATCACCAACTCTGTCGTATTCTTCTTGGTTAATTCGACGAGTGTCAGCTACGCTGTTCTAACACCGTTGTCCGTCTCTACTACGACCGACGGCGTTTTCTCTTTTGAACGATAGGCCTCGCTGCGAATTGTCTTATATATAGACGGTGAGGGCGCGGCGGCGTGGGAGAATTGTCCCGTCAACAGTCGTCTCTGTAGTAGAGTTCGTTAGAAAGCCTCGGTTGCGCCGCATGTGACGTCACGGAACGACCTCTCAGATTGGTCGTTCGGTTGCAAGGCGGCGTCGGTAGGTGTCACGTCTTACTGGGAAATCTGACGCCGACGAAACAATATTTTCCCAGAAAAGGAACCTCGATGTATGCCACTACTCGTCCAGCCTTCGTGTAACGCCGTCGCTACTTAGAAAGTAGAGCCCGTTATATGCGTGCGACGAACAGCATTCAATACTCAGTAAGCCACGCCTACTGTCCTAGATACGGGCGCATGCCATTAGGTTAATATACGTATGTATATAATCGATACTGTATCGTTCGGTGGGTTATTGCTCCCTCTGTGGCCAGGCATTAGTCGTAGCTGGTGGGCCTGGGCCGAACAGGCCACCGCCTGAATAATCTTCATTCGCTGAAGGGCCATTCACGTCCTTCGACTGCTCGCGATAGAGGCCGCTGTACACACGCTCATGAACGCACGAAGCGAAGGCTGCTTCGGCCGCCGCTAGAGACGCCACTGGCTGGCACATTCCTTGTAACAACATACTCTGTTCTGCTCGTAGTCGGATTACAACGCTGGCCTTGACGGCGATAAAATTTCGCCGTAAAGAAACGATAGCCGACGTTTTTAATATGATTTCGCCGGTCTCATTTGTTTGCGTACTCTGCGATTTAATGCTCGCTTTCGTAGCAGGGATTGTGTCGAAATTTCTTGGCAACAAGCCAGTGAAATAGTGAATAAGTGGCTGTAGGCACAAGATCAGTCACTGGCTCTGTGGGCCGGTCCAAGTGCAGCTGAGAATAGGAGGGGTTCATATCGCGCGGGTGACTTACTGAGGGCTAAAAGTGAATTTGAGACTTAATGGGTTCGCAGCGTGTTTGTTTACGAGTAAAACGCTCACAGACATATTCAGACTGCACAGCAAGGGTCGCATTCCAGAAGCACCTATGGTCCAACGATTGGCTTATTAACAAGTAACACGGGACGTTTAGAAGCCCCAGCGGGACGAAGATTGGCTTCTTCCGCGAATAACATCTGACAACCGTTAGAACTCGAATTGTGACGGAATTTCATCGAACAATTGATGTACATGTAGTCTCTGTGTCAGAGGAGTTTACTGTAATAAATATAGACTACCAAGAACCCGCTCTGGGTCGATTGTAAGCACGCTGAAACTCGTGCAAGGTGGTTGGGTACAGAGGATGGAAGTATTTGCACCAGAACCAATTACTCCGAATGATCATAGCCAGAACTCGTTCCACAGTCACATTGGTTCCCGTGATTACGGAAGTTCATGTCGAGTTCAGCCAGTAAGGCTCTATTTTGATGAAGCCTGGAGGAATCTGAGGTCGCGCGGAGAGGTCACGCGCAACCTTCCGCCCATGCTATCTATAGGGTCGATATCACCACGCGTGTCATGGATAGCCTACGTGAGCTGACCATTCAAATACAACTACTCTGGCTTTTGCTGATACAATAGTCATCGTGAAACGGCAAAATGTCTGCAGAAACAACTTCAAAACGATTCCACTCGAATAACTTTTGTAACGTCAATAATAATAATAATAACAACAACAATGATGATAATAATTTTCGTTTAATTTCAAACCGACACGCCGCTGTATGATACACATTACGAACGAACGATCACAAGTTACTACATTAGTCCAATTTAATTTTCGACAGCCATATAATGATACAAGACTCCATTACGCTATACATTTCATCTAACCAACGCCGCCTAGCGTAAGAATGACTAGTCAGCCTTAATGTGATACGGTAATTGAATTCGGTTCCTTACTTCTTAGCAGTTATCACTGTACGTTAGTGTGTTACCCGTTACTCTGTGTCCCCCGCAACCCCCACCCACCCACCGTTAATAAGAGCCGATGCTTTAATGCTCGAGGCATCAGTTGAGCAGAATTTTGATGTGTCAGCAAGATTTCAGGGTGTGTGCGGTCAAAAGCTAAGAACTGAATCGACAAAGGCACCGAAACAACCGAAGGAGAAATTAGTTCAGTAGAACATTGTACTTTTAGTGCAGGTCTAATGTTGTGGATTGGTGTAGTTGTGCCGCGTGTGCGCATTGGTTGGATTAAGTCGGATATCTGAGATACGTCACCTCGAATTCATGATCGACCATGCACCAATCCGCCACCAAAAAGAGTGGACCCGTCACCCAAAAGAGTGGACCCGTCACCCAAAAGAGTGGACCCGTCACCAAAAAGAGTGGACCCGTCACCCAAATGTGTGTTCCTGTTACAATGATCGATCTTATGCGCCTTGTTTTAGGCCTATTCATTTTTGGCTCATCAAATCATCAAAATCGGTCACAGATAAGCTTTAGCTTCAGATTTCTAACGATTTGCAGAACGACCACCTCACCTCAATTCAACCACTGCATGGCGTGAGTGATGTGTGTTAGGCCTAATTGCACTTAACAGTCTAACGTTTGGACTTTGATCATTGGTTACATTTCTAATCTAGAGGTGCCGGATCTCCCCATATTTTCAAAATAAAAAGTTAAGCCTAAGTGAGGCTCAGTGGCGCATCTGTTACAGATACAATCGCTATTTACTCTCCTAAGCATAAGCATAAAATGTGTGACAAGGATTATGCGATTGAATTTTGAAAGAAAACAAAACATGTAGGCCTATTTAGGAAATTTTAGGCGGCTGATCTCATGGTTGAGGTGGTGGATCTCAAATCTGAGGTTCCGGATCTCAGATCCGGCGAGATCCGGCTAAACTTAGCCACTTGACTTTATTATGGTGCAGTTATAGCGATGCGTGTTTAATCTTAATCGTAGGCCTGTCAACTACATACGTCACTGTCGTTTTTTGGTGGTACCAGTCCCAAGCTTGAAGACAGGAGGAGGGCCCACTGATTACCTCTGTTGTGATATACCATCGTTAAATGTAGTTGGCCTAACTAACTAACCAAGCATCTTTATCGTAGGTCTATCATAATGCAATTCCATCTACCCTCCAATACTCTCATTCGCTAGTTGGCGGTGATTAAATTAGCAGTAGCATAAATAAGTGCCTTGCAAGGCTATCATACAGTTAATAACCTATGATCATCCGTTCATGCTATGACTTGTAATCATACAATGGTGCGTGAGTTTGAATTAATAATAAACACGAATATATTATGTTACGTTATGCTGGCTATACTAGCAAGCTTCGAGACAAACAGACAGGCAGACAAATAGACAGTGTACAGACAGACAGACAGACAGACAGACAGACAGACAAACAGACAAACAAACAGACAGACAGTTCTGAAGAAACTAATAATCCAACAATTAGTGCTATCACTGTTATACCCACCGATTGTGTCCGTGTAATTTCATCCGCATCATAGGCACTCTTTGTAATTGCAAAGAGATTCCAATTTCATTGATGTTCGTGGAATCTAATAAATTAGTTACAGAAAGAGGGCGTGGTCTTCTTTATACCAATCACAGACATAAAGTTATAATTATAGAACGACATTTTGTACCGATTGACAGACAGTTGTCTTTCAATAAGACTGACCCCGATCCACGGAATACACTGAGTAAACTGTTGTTGTTGTTGTTGTTGAGCTGATGTTGTTTGGTTGCACTGCTCTTTAAGTGTTGTCTTGCTGTCAGTCACGCTGAGAGGGGGTAGAGGGGTAAATGCCCAGCGGTTTTCGGCCATTTCTATGGGTTTGGGTCATGGCCCGAAATTAACCTATGACGGCATTATAAACGATTATCCAGCATGCAGTAACTTCATGAAAGTTCCCCTATAAAAACAGTTTAATGTCCCATGACGGCTTTGCATAGTGGTCCAGAATCTCTGTCGCTGCCTCTACGAGTTGTTGTCTTTCGTGGGTGCCATTACCTCGTAGAATTCTGACTCGATGATCAAAACAGCGGCGCAGGTAGGCCTATGCGCTTGATAGGTTGACCGAGAAATTTTGCGAGCATCACAATTCACAAATTAGGCCTACTGTCATCTGTCTTACCGGAAAATGCGTAGGCTCAGACTCTTTCATCCTGACCTCTCTATGTCGGTTTTAGTCAGCTACGCTAGTAGGCCATATGCGTGTAAGCACCACGTTGACTGGGCCTATTAGGCCTATATGCGGACCGTTGTAAATAGAGCTCCAGATTCGCTTCCCAGTGATGGCTTATCTCAAAGGCGTAAATCACGGGACGTAGGCCTATAGGAAGGCGATTCGTAGACTGGACCTTAAAAGACATGACGGAACACACATAAAGGGGAGTGGTGAAGGATCTCATTTCATAAAATTCACTAGAAGACCAGAGATGCGTCTAATACATTTGTATGCTAGACTGCCAACCTTGGGGTTGACATCCTTATCACAACAGACAGATGTAGCCTAATTATGTCGACGTTTGTCTTATTAGGATTTCTAGCGAACTCCAATGCAAGACGCCTAAGTATACAGAGGAAGATCAGACGAGGAAGGAGGAAGCGGGTGGAATACTGGCCACTAGGCATCAATAAGCCGCGTGATTGGTCTACCTCGACCAATGACCGCAACTGATGAAATCACACATAATAATATCCTGACCGCCATTCTAAATCTCATCGATTCTTACGGCATGATCAGGAACCGTTTTGTAAATATCGGCAACAGTTATTTTTGTAAATTTCACAGAGTACTTCTAGTGTGGGCTCCATCATAGCTGTATGCGTGCTTATTCTGGGCATAATTTATGAACTGTGGACAATTTGTAAATGCGGAGGTGGTGGAACTGTAGGACGTGCGTTTCTTCTACCCCACCTCGCCGTCTATGGCGCTCCAGAAGAAACCGATTGATGGTGACGCAGGAGAACTAAGAAACAAATATATTCAAACATGAAATAGCTTGAAAAGTTTTATAATTCATGCATGAGAGACTGAGAGTATAGAGGCGCTTAGTAGAATTAAATTGACATAATCAAAATTTATAGGTAGATATAATAAGCACAGTTTCGGTTCCAGGTAAATGCCCCGTGGTCAGACATTTGAAGTATAAACATACATGTCAATGTTAGTCCATAATATCCTTCAGATGTTGGTCGATTGATGTGGCTGTGCGCAGGTGTGTCTGTGGGCCTAGTGTAACTGTGTCAGAAGCAGTAATGTCTCTCAGTCTGAGACAGGAATCAAATTAAATGAAAGGATAGTAAATTATCTCCAATTTATTGACAGTGTTGGCCTCCGGTAGAGCTACGAAATATAAACTAAAAACTTAGACAATTTTACCGATGGATGAACGTAGAGAAAAAACCAAACAATGGGTGATTAGAAAGACGAAACAGACAACTATGGCCGTAGCCAGTATGAGGCGAGACGAGGCGAGTGCCTCGGCATAACTCTCAAGACGCGGCAAGAGGCAGACGAGGCATGCCTCTTCTCACTTCAGCATGAAAATTAAGTAATCGTGTGAACGGTAATTGAATAATTTATTATCATTGAGCTTCTTCTACAAGCGTTTGACACTAAATATTAATCATTATAATGTGCTATATCCTGTGCTGTATCATCTGCTGATCTTTAAGTTTATGTACAAAAGCAATATATGTGGAAACGGAACCAGTCAATAAAGTTCCAAATCCTCATTTTGCTTTCCTTGATAAGAGATGCTAATCGAAACTTGTTGTTTGTATTGATTAGCGGCTCCAAACGTCTTTGAACCAGGACATAATCCTGGTACCGCACAGAAATATCCCTCGTAAGTTATCAATCGTAACTTACAACGCTAACAAATTGATACATTTTACACACGCTTGCGTAGATCACTAGGCCTGCAATGGGATCGATTGATGCTGGTCTGTTCTGCCTGTGTCTGTAACAACAACCGATCAACAGACACGCGCGCGCACAGCAGCATCAATCAAGCGGCTCTGCGCGCGTGTGTATGTTGGTCGGTTGATGTGGCTGTGCGCGCGTGTGTATGTTGGTCGGTTGATGTGGCTGTGCGCGCGTGTGTATGTTGGTCGGTTGATGTGGGTGTGCGCGCGTGTGTATGTTGGTCGAATGATGTGGCTGTGCGCGCGTGTGTATGTTGGTCGGTTGATGTGGCTGTGCGCGCGTGTGTATGTTGGTCGGTTGATGTGGCTGTGCGCGCGTGTGTATGTTGGTCGGTTGATGTGGCTGTGCGCGCGTGTGTATGTTGGTCGATTGATGTGGGTGTGCGCGCGCGTTGCTGTTGATCGGTTGATGCGGCTGTGCGCGCGTGTGTATGTTGGTCGATTGATGTGGGTGTGCGCGCGCGTGTCTGTTGATCGGTTGATGCGGCTGAGCGCGTGTGTATGTTGGTCGATTGATGTGGGTGTGCGCGCGTGTGTATGTTGGTCGTTTGATGTGGGTGTGCGCGCGCGTGTATGTTGGTCGATTGATGAGGATGTGCGCGCGTGTGTATGTTGGTCGATTGATGTGGCTGTGCGAGCGCGTGTCTGTTGATCGGTTGATGCGGCTGTGCGCGCGTGTGCATGTTGGTCGTTTGATGTGGGTGTGCGCGCGTGTGTATGTTGGTGGATTGAAGCGGATGTGCGCGCGTGTGTATGTTGGTCGATTGATGTGGCTGTGCGCGCGTGTGTCTTTTGGTCGATTGATGTGGGTGTGCGCGCGCGGGTCTGTTGATCGGTTTATGCGGCTGTGCGCGCGTGTGTATGTTGGTCGAATGATGTGGCAGTTCGCGTGTGTGTATGTTGGTCGATTGATGTGGCTGTGCGAGCGTGTGTAGGTTGGTCGGTTGATGTGGCTGTTCGCGCGTGTGTATGTTTTTCGATTGATGTTGGTGTGCGCGCGCGTGTCTGTTGATCGGTTGATGCGGCTGTGCGCGCGTGTCTGTTGATCGATTGATGTGGGTGTGCGCGCGTGTGTATGTTGTTCGATTGATGTGGCTGTGCGCGCGTGTGTATGTTGGTCTATTGATGTGGCTGTGCGCGCGTGTGTATGTTGGTCGGTTGATGTGGGTGTGCGCGCGCATGTATGTTGGTCGATTGTGTGGCTCATGGATTCATGGTGTGCTGACCAAACTTCTGGAGCTTTATATGGATAATGGATAGGCTAAATAAAAAAAGTGGAGGCGTCCATTCAAAATTTGCTTTGAAAAATTTCAAGGTTTGTGGTCGGCCACGTGAAGACACTTTAAAAATACAATTACCGAAGTTCGTGGTACAACGTTAATCTATGTGATCCGATGTTTTAAATTTAAAGCATTCACGTAGTGTGTATTTTAAATATTGTATAGCGTGATATTCTCAGGCCGAAACGAGAAGTTGAAACCCGAGAGGTTCAATGTGACTGTAAAAAAATCTGAAAACCGCTGGCGTTTGTAGCGCTATAGCCCTAGTGAGTCACTTAGGTGCTATTGTAAGAAGTGCATGGACAGGGATACACCGGGCCTACATGCATGTACCCTCACTTGTAATTGCCATTCCAGGATATTTATACTATCCTATGTAGGCCTAATTATAGGCAATTAAGTTTAAGGCTACTCTCATTGCCGGCTGCTTATACCTCGCTCACTCGAGTGCGTGTGACACTGTGTAATAATTATCCGAAAGATTAATTAGACACAGACGAAGCCCACCAGTGTGAAAATGCCTTTATTTATTTAATTATCTTCTCACTTCCTTACCGAGAAGTTCGTTCGTCAATTGCCACCGACGCATAATTTTCAAAAGTTTTTAATTAAAACATTCGCAATTATTCCTCGAATCACAATCATTATTCAGTCAATGACAAATTTAGCAACAAGTGACCTAAATATCTATCACCAAATATAGTTTATCTGCGTGTACCTCCGCCTTTACCCTGCAGGCCTTCCTCAAACCGGACCTTAGTACTCTTTCGGTATCATGCTCACATGAGCTTCATTAATACTACACTCACTGGGCCCAATGTACCGTCATCATTTATCCGGTTGTTGAACAATTGCTAAACTAAGGGAGTCTGTTGACAGCACACAACTATCTCCTATCTCCTGTGTTCAGCGCTGATGGGACAAGAAACATAATGTCTAAAACTTATATTCGTTTTCCGATAATTGCCCGGCGCCGTAACATCACAGAGGTTCTTCAGCAGTAGAAACTAGAGCACAGAATTAATTTGAAGGTCATTTCCTAGTTCTTCATGTTTTTGAATTCACCAAACCCAACCTGATACTGCAACTATTTAACAAATCTCTTCTAGAACTGGTAACCAGACCCCAGTACAAGACCCCACAAAAAGTAGCCCTGCTATTTGCTTAGAAGCCATCATTAGCATGTCTGCTGTAGTGAATTAATGACTTGCATTGTTATGTTACATTTCAAATGTAGAGTACAAATGATTTGAAAAATATCATACAGGAAAATTGAAATTCGTGTACAAGTGAATAATTGTAAATAATATAGAGCATGAACATAAGTTTCAACAATAGACTGAAACATCTACATTTCTGAATTCGTACATTCAATTACACCGTTTCTTAGCAACTATTACCTTGGCAAGAAATTTAATGATTCAAAGCTAGAATATTGCTGTAGACGGAAACTTTTAAAACTCGTAAGTTGCCAATAGCAAAGCATGCGATGAAAACGGTGGACAGTCTGTCGGTCGGTCATCGATATCTTCGACCAAAAGCGATTACGGTAATCAAAATCCCTGAGTTTAAGACATGCAAAAGGCTTAAACAGTTAAGCCTGGCTTATGATGATCCACCTCTCTCATGCACAGATTATGCTTCATGTATATATAATTATTATAATCATCCGAGGAAATAACACAGAAAAGAACATCTGAAGGTCGGAACTGAATTTCATAACTCATAACAATTGGTGTAACTGTTAAACAGTCACAGCTTTCAACTGGTGTACGTGTAGGGCACGCGCTCTGTGCGCACGGCTAAACAGAACAGCTAACACAAGTATACATGCTGCACGTACGCGCCAAACACAAAAATATAATTCTATATTCACAAGTACAAGCGACACAACTAGCGGCTTCATCGTACAGAGTCTGCTGCATTTTTACCCCTAACAGTCATATTTATAATTAGATTGTGCATAAATTCCATATGCGAATACAGATTCAAGCACATGCGTATATATATGTGTGTGTGAATACAGCTACATACACATACATATATGCATACATGTACATAGTGCATACACAATATACATACACACTATATACATACATACAATATATATACATCTGTAGGTACATTTACACCAATGTGCATGCTCGTAAAATTTCTCTGTATAAGCATGCAGTCGTAAAGAGGCTGAAATCTACAATGGGTGAGACGTTCTCAGATGAAAAGAACGATGTTTGCAGCAACAGTCAACAGAGAGAGAATGGGGATCAATTGCTTTTTATCTCCCAAGCATCTCAATCAGGAACAGAAATGTCTGCATCCTGGAAGGGCTGCCCTTCTCTGCATCATACCTCCACGAGAGCCGAGGCGCGCAGGCAGCTCGCGTTGTGCACGAGCGCATTCGTCAGGCGGACGTTCTGTCTCTTGTCAACAACTGTGCGATGACTGGTTTCGGAGGATGGTGATGTGATATGAATCCTCCAACAGGCTGCATGAGCTGACGATATCCTGAGTTGGTCTTCATAATGAGAACACTGTCGTTGAAGTTGCTCGTAAAAGCGGCATTTCAAAAAGATCGGGGTGAGCGTGATTCAACCGTTGGTCGTTGTTCAACCTTCGTATTTTGGCGCAGTATCGTGAAGCACGGCAATTGCGTCCTTCACAGCGTGATATAAGATATTATTCACCTGCAGAAAACAATTAGACATCATTAATATAATTACTTCTAAAAGGCATCAGAGACTTTTTACAAAATGCTCCATCATATCACCTAATAGCAATGAATAATAAGTTGAGGATATGTATCTAAAATTGGATCAGCCATAGAAATCATCTCATTATATAAGGACCTTGTTATAAGGCATTTCTTAATGTGTTAATATGGCTAACCAAGACCGCAATTCAACAAATTACTTGAATAGTTAGTTAGGTAGTTAGAAGACATTTAATGATACACATCCAAGCTATTCACACCAAATAGTACTCATCTCCAGAAACACTTAACCAATTCCCTACATACCATTTTAAACCCAATAACTATCTGGTTAACCAATTCACTACATACCATTTTAAACCCAACAACTATCTGGTTAACCAATTCACTACATACCATTTTAAACCCAACAACTATCTGGTTAACCAATTCACTACATACCATTTTAAACCCAACAACTATCTGGTTAACCAATTCACTACATACCATTTTAAACCCAACATCTATCTGGTTAACCAATTCACTACATACCATTTTAAACCCAACAACTATCTGGTTAACCAATTCACTACTTTTTAAACCCATCAACAGTCTGGCTCAACTTGATCCAGTCATTTTACGTTTTCATGAATCTATTTTCCATGAACTGAAGAAAGAACGTGGTAAGCAGATGCCCTTCTGGTACATTCAACTAGACGGAAACACAATCGATGGGGAAAACATAAATGATGCAGCACTGTAGTCATAAGCAATCACCAACAGTGGCTAACCCACCTGCAGTTTGTCTTCATGGATGCCACTGCCACCATGAGCATTGCTTGAGCGCTGCCTGCACTCCTGTGTCATCCGGAAGCAGTTGTCCATATTTTCTGGCGAGACAAAGTCAGCCGCTACCTTGATGCAGCTGTTCAGGTTTAATACCTACAGCAACACAAAGGAGTACACACTGAAAGCACAATGCTTACCTCAGTTTTACTACTTTCTCTAAAAGTTTAGCTCCATAAATTACACTAAATAGGATCAGACTTACATTAAATTATATAATAGCTCTGTGAACTGTTGAAACCAAGCACTGGTCACTTAATCAAAAGCCAAAAGCACAACAGGTCAGAATCTGAACCAAAGAAAAACCAGAATTTGCCCACAGCAACTGAAAGAACAAACTATTGCAAAAACTAAACTTCCTCAATTAAAATCATACATAAAGCGTTGCTCCTGTCCAAGTATGATTTCTAACTACTACGCAGCACTATAGGACAGACAGAAGAAATGGCTGTGCAGAATCTGAACCTATCAAGAGCATCCTACAGTCATAGGAGTAGCATATTACCATGGATATGGTTAAAGAGATGTAAAGATTCTGATATACTGCATCTCCTTGACAATCTAGAAACTCATTTGTATAAGGTGATGTGATGCAAAAGTGAAGAAATTTAAAAATTAAATACTTAGGTTGACACCCTACAAATAGGGTGTGTTGCAGTTTTATGGGAGCTTGGCAATTTTGAATAAAAGATTAGTACCTTTGCTGTTTGTTATGATTTGAGAATGCTAAGAACTTGGTTATCAAAAGATTTTTTAACTCAGTTCAAAACCTTGATACAAGTTGCAACCCTAGACTCTCTATTATCAAACCACGACTTAGTCTGGAAAATAGTCTACAAGAATTGCTTTTGTTCCTCTCTCTCTCCAGCTGTACCTGATGTGGTGCTCCAGCCGGAATGAAGACGGCGTCTCCAAGGCACTGGACAATCGTGTAGCACTGGACCCCGTATTCGGTGAGAAGGCGTCCCCTCAGTCTCTCATCTAGATACCAATTCTGCGAGTGTAGGGGATCGTGGTGCAACTCGACCTCTTCACCTCGTTCGGACGCAATCTGCAACCAACAATTCCTGAACTGTCAATGTTCAGAACACAAGCCACAACAGACGCTGTGAATGCCAGTCAATCATTCCACCAAGGCACCTGTCTTTTGAAGTGCCTGGCACAGCTCTCCACTGCCATTGAAATGTTTACGTTTTAAAGATGTGGAAAAAACATCTGGCAAGTCTTTGCAGTGTTTTGAGGGCCTAGAACAAGCATGAGTGTCTGTGCACATGTGTGGTGTACAGTGTTTGTCTGTGTGTATGTATGTGTGCTTATAAAATGTAGGTTTGAGTGAATGCTGTACCTTGTTCAAGAGATCTCTGATTTTATCTGCGTCCAGAGGATCGAAGACATGCCACAGTGCTCCGGGCTTTGCTCCTGATTCCTTCAGCCTCTCCTTCGTCAGCTGACAACAACCAGAGCTCTCCAGTGTGGCAGAAACTGCTACAAAAACAGAAACAGAATGAAAAACAACAAACTATAATGCTATGCTGCATCTTCTTAGCTTCAGCAAGACTTAAATAAATAAAATTGCAGTCTGCTAGGAATCCAGCATCAAAATAAAAGTTTGATGCAAGCATCCACAATGAGCATGACCTCTGACTTCCATCAATCCCCATTTCTCAAAATTTAAATAATCACTAACACCTCTTATAAAACATTCTTAATGGACAACCAGATACATTATTTCTAAATCTTCCGATCTCCTACCATGTCACGTGTAATAGCGTGCAGCCATCACCCAATTCAGAATCAACCCTGCACCAAGGATATTGAACATGTGTCAACTGTCAACCATGATTGGAGTTTCCCTCCTTGTATCATTTTTACATATTATATACGCACCCAGAAGTCCAAAGTCCCTGCTTTGTTCCAACTGCCTTTGCCTTTAGCCTATCTTAGCAGTACAATTATCGACAGCTTCATATTCATCCGTATTAGCACTTTAACACAATTTTACGCTTATATAGATCCACGACAGTAAAGAGAATAACAAGATCAATGTGGTCACCTGATCTCTGGTTTTCCAGATTATCCTTAGGTAAGCCGATGTAGACAAGAAGATTGAATGCATCTGTGACGTCCTGATGAAGATTGGTCGTACCTTGCTGGGGACTCTTCGCTTGTCCATACGCACAGTACAGTCTTGGCCCAAGATCAGGCTTCATAAAGAACTCGGGAAGACGAGAAACCAGATTGAACGGGCCGCCTTTTTTCGTGTACTCGGGTAGGGGAAGGCTGCGCGTAAGATCCTGATAGTGATTTGGCAACAGTTCCGAAAACTCGTCCTTCTGAGGCCAGTCTTTCAGTTTCAGTACGATCGGTCGGCCGTCTTTGTCTTTCAATCGTCCCGACATGCGTTCGAAACCATCCCAGAATTTCTTCATCCGCTGTCCGGACAGTTCGGTACCCTCCGTGCAGTTCACCAGTGGACTCTCAAGATGTCCAAACTCCTTGGAAAATGCCTCTGGCCTCCAGAGTGACCGATCGAGTCCAAGATCGCAGTTAGACACGAGGACCGGCTGACCGTGCCTCCACTGCTGCTGGAATAGTCGGACATTTCCCGCACTTTGGGCATTGAACAGCTGGAGTAGGCGCCCATTATCCAGCCAGGCGTGCAGCACATCGGGAAATAGACTGCTCGTCTGCTCATGCAAGTACTCCGGCAGCGGACTCGTCCGACCCGCGAACGTCCTTCCGGTGCGCGGAACGTAGTACGAGAGGGTAATGGTCGGCGGAGTCGGAATCGCGACGTTGCGTTTCATGACCTTGTGAATTATGTCTTCGAGCGAATTCTTAGGCGAGGAACCGGGTGGCCGTTGAATGACGTCGCCGGCCGCACTGGGCAGGACGCTTATCGTCTTCGTCAGAAGGTCTTTCAAGGTCGAACACTTGTCGGCCGATCCATTTAACTCTGGAGATGAAACACCGTTGGGAGCGGAAGGATTCTGCTGCTCCGGCTTTTGCGCCAACGCAGCTTCAGCCAACATGCTCAGATCAAAGAAAGCCGGTAAGGGCTGCTGCAGATTTTCTCCATGGCACCTACCAACAGCGGACGGATCCCTGACTGCTGCAGATTCTTTTGAACCGTCTGGTAGCTCTTTCTTGGGGACAACATCTCCCAGCTTTACCTTGGAATGGATCTGAAATCGCTTTCGAATCTCATCCAACATGTTCCCGACGACCGGCAAAACTAAAAAATTCAGAAGAAAACGTATGAAGGCATAATTGACATCGACATCTCTGTCTAATCATTTCTATCTCTGTTGTATTATCAGGCGGCATCTGCAATCTACTCAGGGTTGCAACTCTGCACGAATCTCATAGATTTATAGAATTATTCAACATGTAATGCAAGTTTCATATTGAGAGAAACAGAAGAACAAAGGAATTTATTTGAACCTTGGCCAAGGAGCAGGAGATGTAGAGTGACAGGGAACACACATACACACCCATCCAACAGAACTTCAGCAACAGACTTCCAAGTCTTCTATGCATATTCTCCCCACATCTAGACATCCCACACTGGCTCAATCAATATAATACTGGTATGCAGTTCATCCTGCAAACAGAACAGGGCTGAGCAACAAAGGTGGTTTTTAAAATCGGGCAATTGCTCTCATAACATGTTATAGATGGAAAGCAACAGAGGCTCAAAATCAGACAAGCTGATGCATTGTGTAAGAGTGGCCAATTTTTTTTTATGTTACTACAGTTGTACAAAAATAATAATATGCTACTGCATAACATTAATAGTTATCAATAATCTGTCATAGCACAAAGCTTAAAATCAATAAACTATGACTACCCCAAAAAGTCTTGCATTCAACATCTTCAAATAACTAGGTCAACTCTTAACTAGCTGACAAAAGAATTCTAAACGGTTTGATATGGAAAGAATAAGCAAAATAGAACATTGGCAGAAAGGCCATAGAGAGCAATCAGCCACACCAATAATCAGTGAACAATCAGTACAATTGGTATCGGCAAACAAATTCAGGGCTGTTGTAAAATATTTTAAACTTGGCAGCTCACCACTTGCCCTCCACCAACCGATGTCCTGATGCAGTCGGCTAAATACTGATTTTTTTATTTGCATCTGACAACCACCTACCCACCATTTTTATCCCAGTGAGCGCAATCAGCACAACAAATGCTTGTAATGCAACAGTAGGTTAATGGTCAGGAACAGAGCATTTTGCTAAAAAAACAAAGTAATCGGTCTCATAATTGGTATCGGGTATTTGAACAATCGGCCGTATACGACATCTGCATAATCGCAAAAAGTGATATCTTTACAGCCAAGGTCAGACCACGAGTTTGATGCGATGAGAATGCAGCCTCACAATACAGTACACTCACCGTCACTTGGAATGATTTGTACCATCATCAGATTGTCCGGTTCGTGCAGCTGTCGATTGGCGCTGCAGGTCAACCACTTGCGTCCGTGGTTATCACACAGAACAGACTTGGCATCGGTGCCATTGCTCGTCCTGTGCGATCGGATTCGGAAGCAGTCGATGCAGACGGCAAAACCGCACTTTCGACAGACCCAGTGCACGTTGAATAGAGTTGCATCACAGATATCGCACATCTCCCTCACGCCCTGAACGGCTTGCTTCCACGCTATTTTACCTGGTAGAAAAATCGATCGAATCATACCCACATACCTTTAGACAGAGCTATCTAGCAATAACCAAGCAATTGATTTCTGTCACATAACACTGCAGAAAATGTCAACTTCATGCCCCAAGCACTCAAGACAACTAGATCAAGATATGTAAGTAGAAGAAACAGTGTCTCACTTTATTTACAAGAATCATTCAATGTCAAATCAGCACAGCACGACCACCATGACCATCTCTGATTTTACTGAATATTGGCAGTTATTGCAGTGAGAAACTTGTAAATCAGAATTATAAATTTTTGGATCAACCCAAATCCAATCATTTGAGACGAAAGAGAGCTAAAAGCCTGTTGCTTCATCAGCTTGTAACAACAAACCCACTTTAAGTCTGTATCATAAGTTGAGTTTAGCACAAGCTAGTAGTTAAAGTGCCAATATAATCAAATCCCTGGTCAATACTCCTCCTGGCATTGTGTGACGATGATTCACTCTGCCTAGCAGACATTCATCTTCACTTCAGAATCAGATACACCGACCACCCAAAGGCTGTGCAATAAGTGCTTTGAATCAATAAATAAATTATTTTAAAGAGTGAAGGAAGCCAAACGCAGCTTACTGTCTGGTGAAACCCATGACATGGCATCATGTTCCTGCTCAACCAGACTGGCAAATCTATCTCCCGTGTGCATGATGATGTATATGGCAGTCTCGACGTCGACAGCAGGTGCCACGACGGGTGTCATTGGCATCCACAGCTCAATATCGAGAGCGTCAGCATCACATGGCTCCGAGAAACCAGACACTGTCAGAAACCGCTTGGGACTGTAACGCAGCCTGTCAACAGCAAAATTTTACATACAGAACGTGCATACACAAACGAAAACAAAACACACAGATAAATAAATGCTTCAATGTATACCAAGTATATATAGGCGCATTCTGTCTTTATCGCATAGTTTCTTAGCTAACAAACCGTTTGCTCTAAAAAAATTCTCCTTTTCTTTGAACATACACTAAAAAAGATCACCAAGATGGAAACTTTACAAACAATATTTTTAAGGCAGAACAAAAACTGATTACAAGATCGTCATTAGAGCCACACAATAAACGGCTTTACCGTGGTATTCTAGTTAGACAGTATATTTTTTGGAATCATGTTCCCATCTATGTTTATATCAGAAATCAGGCTAGAACAATCTAGTGGTTAGTGGGATGGACTATCAACCAAAAGGTTGAGAGTTCAAATTCCCTCCAAGTCAGATATTTATTTTGAGATTTCTGCTCCATCTGCTTCCCTAGCCAACTCAGCGATAAAGAGCACACCGACCAATTACCATAAACTCCCAGTCTACTCTTTATAGCCCACTTCATAGCCCACGAGAGAGGACTGGCCACTCGCTCTTACATACAGAGGTTAGTAAAAATGAAGTAACTAACAAATCCTATCCATGGCTGCCTCTTAGTCTAGCTTAATTCTATAAAGATGATAGTGTACTAAAATAACTAGGAAACAAATGCAGTGTCAACACTTTAATGACAAGCTGCTTGGTTTTCCGGTTATCTTAAGTATGTTGTTTCTAGCTACCACAAGTGTTATGGGATTCTTTTAATGTTAAGACAAAGCATGTTGTGATGCATCCTTGGTGTAGTAAGCTTGGGTTTACAAGGGAAGATGAGACAGGGAGGGAGAAACGGAAAAAATAAAACCGTGGTTACACTGACCGCCGGAAGGCGTAGAATCGGCAGAAGTCGCTTGCAACTCGCTTGTCCCGTTTGTTGCGTACCATCTTGCACTCTCGACATTTGACCAATTTCGGCGTCACTTTGTGACAGTCGTCGTCCTGAAGAAAGACCTCCATCGTACGCTGACGTTGTATGTCAGAGCTAGAGTTCAGTTTCTTCTTGGCAAGGCTCACTGAAGGATCATCTGCAGCACAAATACTATAGTCATCAACTGCTCCATGCAGCTATCAGTACTCTATGCTTTGTGGGACTTGGTAGTTCATTGGTTACAGCAGCGTAGTCAAATCTTTATTGGCCGTGGAACCTACTTGATCTCGACTTTATTTTGGTGGAACCCCCTTCCGAAAGTAAAAAAGCTAAAGATATTCTGTTGTAAGTACAAATGCTTGAGAATGCAGACTATTACAGGCTTATGCCTAGATTAGGTTAAACATAACACAAGTATTGATGACAATGACGTTTATGAATTCTCTTTCATATAAAGTACTACACAGATGTTACGCATTAAACCTCCATTTGTGCACACTGAAAGCTTTCCGCTGAACCTTGTCTTCACCTCATGCAACCCCAGGGTTATGCGGAACACAGTTCGGGAAACGCTGGGTTACAGCATTCGCCTGTATTGTGTAGAGTACAGATTCCAGCCTCTCTTGAGATGGTTACTGTGCAAGGACTTTGAGCAAGTCTTTCACTCACAATGGCTCAGTAATATCGATTAAAGCTTTGTCGGTGGCGCTTAATACATGCCTAATAATATCTCTCACTGCAAATCTCTTGCCACATAATGTCAATCTCATTCTGGTCTTATTCATAAACTAATCTACAGTAAAATGACCTAAGAGAAATTGATAAAAAAAACAACAGTTATATATCAGTGAAGAAATTATACATTCTAGAACTCTGTCAAGTAGTTGAACCAAGTGTTCCCTCTCTGGGTGTGGGCCAAGCAGTTAGCAGTTAGTTGAGATTCATTTGTATTGTGCAATTATTAACACGCCAACCAAGAGGTTCAAAGAAACTTGGTTTCAGATTTATGCTCCATCTGCACCCCTAGTCAACTAGGCCACGAGTACACTAGCCACACACCGTCAGTGGAAGATAAGCTGGCAAGGGAAAGGACTGGCCCCCCGCTCTCACGTGCCGAGGCCAAGAAAATGAAGTCGCGACAGTTCGTGCCCAAGGCTGCCTCATGGCCAGCTTAAGATATGCTTTTTTTTCTCTTATGAGATTCTTCCATCATCATTCCAACCTCAATTTTGATCCTATATAATGATTCTCAAGCATTGTTTTTTCTGACAGGGATTCCCCCTCTCTCGTAAATCCTAAAAATAACCTTGATAAGGAATGAGTATTGATCACCTTTTGCATCCACACACTGAACCACGTGAACACTGCTCGATTTTTAGACGAAAGAGAGCTACAAACCTGTTGCTTCATCAGCTTGTAACAACAAACCCACTCTAAGTCTGTATCATAAATATCGTAACACTATAAATTAGATGTTGAACGTGGCCACATGCACGTTGAATAACTACCACATTAGAACCAACCTCTGCAATGTGAATACTTGAGCTCTTCTTGTCGACGCAGTATCTTTGACTGGCAGTCGGGCAGATTCGGTTGGGAGGAGGAGGCAGACGACGATGATGACGACGTGAAGGAGAAAACGGAAGAATTCATCAGCGAAAGACTGTTTGTCTGATTGTGAGAGATCTCTTGCGTTGTCTGCTCCTCTGCGGACACTTTCGTTCCACGTTCTTTCTCCTGGTCCTGCTCTTCTTCGTTCTATTAAATCAGAATTCATAAACATTACTCCTCTGTAATTTGGACTCTGTATTTTGCTGTCAACTTACTTTTATGGCTTCGTTTCAGTGTTGCCATTGGTTGCTGCCTCATATGTATGCAAGTAAGCATGTGTAGTAATTATAATTAGCTGCAAAATTCCATAAACTTACATGACTTCATGCAAAACAGCAAATCAAACCAAATAGTTAATCTGGCACATCTCGAGATAATGACTGAAGGAGTTTTTAGGGGATGTTCTGGGATATTGGATGTAATCCAGTAAAGCAGTGCAAGGTCACTTTGTGTAGGGTGTATGACTGTGTATGCCTCTGTGTGTATGTGTGTATGTGTGTCTTCCAAACGAATGAACAACATATGGACAGAATTGATTTGTCTTTAAAAAAATTTATATTCATTTTTTGCATTTGTGAACATCTTTTAATCATTTTATTATGCAAATGTTATATGAATGTTTAAAATTGATTCTATCATTTATACCCTTTGTAAGCTAAATATTGTGCATTTGCCAGTAGTCTAATAAAGAATATTCTTACTTACTTACTTACTTAACAATGAATAATTACTGTACATGTATTTGCAAATCAACGGAAACAAATGCAATTAAACAATTAGTAGACTGAAACATGCAATTAAAACTGATATAAGCAAAAACCCTTTGCAGAACATGTACAGCATTACCGCAATACTTAAAACTGGACTTCTGAAAGCAGACCTTTGTAAGAGGAAAACTTCTTAACCCTTTAACGACCAGCGTGTGGTGAAATGTCTGGCATAATCAATTACGCTGGTCGTTAATGGGTTAATGCATGTATACTGGCACTTATAAAGTATTCGAAAATCATGAGATCAAAATAAACATCAATTAACATAGGCGTACATCACTCACATTATGTCGTCGCTTTTTCGCATTCTTCTTCTGCGTCGTTGTCAATGTACCTGACGAACTGGTTGTGCTCTCTTCCGTGTCTGAAAGCTTTCGTGTTTTATCGGGCGGCTCAGATTTTACCAAATGACGACTTGATTTTCGCTTCTTTTTAACTCTGTTCGAATTCTGCAAAGACACGGTTTTGTACAATAACATACTTCCAGAAAGAACTGAATCTCTTCTGTGACTGAAATTGTAACTGTTGCTGAGCATTTATAAGCATCATTCACAGAGCAAACTAATCAGAGACCCTAAAGGGGCAGCAACCTTCCTTAGGTAGGGTCACCCCATGTACAGTGTAAATAGAGTAGTTTGATTTCAGTGTTCAAAATAACTCATAACTCGTGTTTCATGAATACAGATACTTCACAAATTCAATAGTACATAATATATTATTAGTAACTGTCATTCAATAAAGTGCACTAGTATTTACTTACATATCTAACCGTCTACAGTGTCTTTAAAGTATCTCACAAAAGTCATCCCTATAGCATTTCAATAAGCTGCTAAATGTCATCAAGAATGATCTACACTCTACGACTTATTTCATGAGTTTAACCGGCTATTGCAGTGTTTCAAGTCTTAAGACTTTTCGTTTCTCATCAGTTTGTTGCTTCTGATTAGGCTGTGCTGGGAGAATACGTTGAAAATGCGTAAATAAAATACAATAACTCGTCTGTAAGCAAAACAATGCACAAAAAAGGGAGCAGAGTGACCAATGACTCGCCACAAACACACTCACGGAACTCAACCAATGGATTCTCATCCCCAGTTGACAGATGGCGTCACATTGCAAAGCCCTTTGCACTTACCGCTGAATCTGAGGCTGATATCCACCCTGACGATTCCTGTTCACTGGCAGCCGACATCGTGTCATTGTTAATTCCAACCGAGGAATTGTTGTCCCGTTCCTCCAGCAGAGTGGAGTTATTCATCGCCTCATTTCCGTTCTCTGGTTGCTTCTTTCTGCTGTCTCCGTCCTGAATTCCTTCAGGCGTGTTCTTCAGGTCCTCGTCCGAATACCTCTGCAACAAGGCTTTCTTGAACTTCGTGTGTTGCCACTGCTTCAGTGTCGCAGGCTCTGAACAGACCGTCTTTGTCGTTGATGCGGCAGATAATGAGGGCAGCGTTGATGACAAAGACAACGGGGGCACTGGACTGTTGGCACTTAGAGTGTCCGAGTCAGCACCCTGATTCGCCTCACTGTTAAATGGGTGACCGAGAGAGTCTTGCAGCCTGGCTGAGGCACAGGAAGTGATGGCTGTTGATGAAATCAGTTTCAGATCATGCGCTTCCTGATCAGCATCTGTTGCATAGCGAGACACCCTCGGCAGTTGTAAATGAAACTCTTCTAGTGCCCTATGACCAACGATTACCGATCCCCTATCGCATTCAACTGGCACAGGTAGATGGTTACCTGTCGCAACAGGACCCAGCGTTTTGCTGGAATAGTCTTTAGCTTCGGCACATGTGCGTAAATACTCGTTGCAAGTGCGCGTCATCTTAGACGAAGTGCATATGGATGTGCTGAAACAGGTGGCAGTTGCTGCAGATGAGGCGCTTTGGACTGAGCAGAATACAGCAGCACCATCAGGAGAATAGTTCCTGGTCATACCATCAACTCTGATCCGTTTGGCATTATCGCTTGGAAAAGAATCACTAGATATATGGTCTTTGGTCTCATTTGCCATCGTACAATCCCTCTTCAGTGGAATCTGAGGCCAACCGCTGAGGCTGGAATAGGAGGAGCAGACAGCCAAAGTGGAAGACGTCATTGTGCCTGCTCCAGGCAAGCCTAAGGATGCGGCAAGTGAGAGCGAATTCAAAGGAAGTGAAAGGCTACCACTAGATACACCAGCAGCAGCAGCAGCTGATGATGAAATTGGAAGAGACAGCAACAGACCATTTAGAGTCTGATCTGATCCTGTTACAATTGATGGCATGGGATGCATGGTTGAACTCTGACCCAAACGACCTGTTACCCCTAAACCTCCCATCATTGGCCCGGTCACACCGGTTGACAGCTTTGGTTTTGCGGCCAAGCTTTCCTTTAAGATCGGCATGTTGACCTTCGACTGACCATTGGGAAGGACGGTTCGTCCGACAGACGACGGACGAACTGGAACCAGAATCTGCCCCTTTGCTGCCGTTGCCGCAACCACATAGTTCAAGGCGCCGTCGAATCGCCGCTCTTCCGAAGTGCAGCCAGGCACGACGGATGGATGGATGGAGTTTTTAACCGCAGTAGCATTCACAGGATCGTGTCTTTGCGGCTTAGGGGACTGGGTGTGATGACGGACTCCGGTCGAAACCATGCTCCGAGATTTGTCTCCTGCACCCACACCAGAGGAGTTCCTTTCGATCGTTGTTTTCAATCGAATGTCATCAAGAGGAACCGTTTGCGACAACAGTAGCTGGCTGATGTCACTCGAAGACAGTACCTTGTCGTGCATGTTTCTTCTGCTCTCCAGCTCTTTCTTCGTGGCTTTCTTGTCGCTGTGAAAGCCCTGCATGTGGGCAGGATTAGGAAGGTAAGTCTGATATCCATGTAAATTCAAACTCGTCTCCTTTTTCATCGAATTACTGGCAGTGGACGAGATCAAGGATGTAGAGGTAGCTGCTGTATACAACACAGCAGCCGCAGCCGTTGCATTCAGAGTGAACGTTGCTGTTGCTGGCTTATCTTGCATCATCATGTGCATGGCAGCAGAATGCGCTTGGCTAAGCAGAGTGGGTGCAGTCGACAAAACTAAGTCGTCTCCTTTCTGCATCCGACTGTCTTTATGGAATGGATATTCTGGTGAGCCCATTGCAATGCTAGTTGGCTGCGACGTAGGGTGCTTCGAATTAGGATCATGACCGATGCCTGTTGAAAGATGGTCCTGCTGCTGTGCCATAACAAGTCTGTGGTCATGCCCAGGAGTCTGCAAACTGGCCTACAACAAAAAGAAATTTCAACATATTCATTAGAATGCCAGAAATGCTTCTTAAAAGCTTCTACATACATGTGCATTTAGATGCATAAACAAGTATTGGTACCTTTATTTTTAGCAGTGGATCAAGACAAAGACAATTCAACTAACACTTGGTAAGTAATAGACTACTAACAAAGGTAAGTAAGTACTTTACTACTTAAAACTATGAAATATGAAGTCACAAATACTTCATACAGAGTAACGATAACTCAAAGCACTACTCTTTTTCTGTGCAGAAAATGTGAACTTTATTATTGGAAATAAACTAACAACTGAACAGCTGCATCACACAATCTCCATGACACTGCATTGACTTCTCTTGCATACACTAAATTGAAACTGCATCAGAACCTTGTGAAAACATGCTTTGATTAGGACACAACATGGCTGTACAGCCGTTCTTGACAAGGCTCCAAAAGCCAGCTTTACCAGTTCTGGCTAAGATATATTCAACAAATTCAGGTGCCACATAAAGAATCCTCTGCTGTAAATTACCTTATGTTGAACATTCCTCAGTGATTCCTTGAAATGCTGGTTAATGGCCTCATTGATCGATCCTGGAAGGAGCAACTCACTCCTCTTCTGACTAACCACAGAAGAGGGATCCTTAGCATATTCCATTCCAGGTTCTTTCAGAGGCTCCTTTGCCCTACAGAACAGCATCAATCACAATGCTTTAGATCATTAGCAACAATGACAATCGATACATTTTGAGTTACATTAAAATTTAATAATGTATTCCTTTTACAAGATTGTCGAATTTGAAATAATAATAGTAATAATATTATTGTATTACTTTTACAAGATAGTCGATTTTGGAATCCTAAAGACACCTAATAATAAATATGAGAATACTTATGTCAAAACTCGAGTTTATCTACGTCATAAGGTAACACCATTTCAAAGATGTTCGTACACTACAGCTCAGAATACAACCTGGATCCTATTTCATTGATGCCATTGAATTACAGCATTTGTATTTCACAGAGTAGCTTTTACCCAAAAATACACAGTAAGATTCTGTAGAACAGTGATGTAGAACTCCAAGACTCGAGTTTATTTTCCCTGAACTAGAACTCAAACTTATCATCACTCAACCTTGGACTCTAACTTCAAGTCCAGGATTTGATGACTTATAAAAAAGGCAAATTTATTGATCTGTTAATATCCAATTGCAACTCTAACAGCTGATATATTATTCCTGGAGCTACTCAGCTATGTGCACTTACCATTACAATAAAATCCTAACAAACAGCAATGGTATAATCTTTAATACACTAAACTACTGTAAAATCATAGCAATCACCAAGTGTTTAAAAAATTTAATTTCAAGAGTGCTCAAAATCTAACATTAACTGAAGGTAATTTTAGCAAGTGTCTGCTAGTATGGATATATATTCATGGCTGCCAGTATCACATGAATTTGTTTACACAGTGCAACCCATGTACTGATTTAAAACAATGTACCACATCAGCATCACATCACCTTATACCATAGTCCATAAAATATGACATTCAAAAACTACTAGAATCAATAGTGCAATATAAAATAAATTGTAAGTCTGCTCACTAACAAATGCAAATTGAATGATCCTCAGATATCAAAGACATTATTCAACAGAAAAATTAATGCACAAAAGGAATGAGATTTAACTTTGTTTACTTAAAATCTCTCAAAGTTGTCGAATTTGGTGTTTATTTCTTGAAATCAGAAATTGTTATAATTTATTAAAAAAATTGTGCATGGAGCAACAAAGCAAAAGCCGTGATAAAAACCCAGCACTATTTTTCACGAACTACAATGTAATGCTACATGAAGTATCTTATGAAGTAAGATGTGTTTAAAAGGGTATTTGTTTCTGCCAAGTAATCTATGAAGAGGATGAAGAAAAAGAGAAATCCCTTAGCATTGATCCCCTTTGGAAAATAACTTCACTAATAAAATAACTTTGGCAGCGGCACCATTTCTATGAACGCTCAACCGTCTGCATTTTGTCACATGATAATGCAAATATAATATATTTCAGCATGTAATTAATGATGGTACACTGATGAGATATTAATCCGGCTTCAAGGTGCACTCTGAACTTTCAGTAGGGAGGTCATTATCAAATTACAGTTGCATTGTATTGTATAACTGCTGTGTGGAGACTGATTCCTTAATGCACAATGGATCAGCACCAACGGATAGTTAGGCATTGATAAATATAAAAAAAATAGAGAAGAAATAATGCCATGGGGAGTGAGCTAATTTGTGGACACCTAATTCGCCTGTTATGTACTTATTAATAATCAGAATTAAATTTGATATAATTTCACTGCAACTATAGTTAGATTAATTATTCTAGCATGTGAAAATATTTCCACATGCTTTTTCCCTCTGATAAAATTTAACAAAGCTCAACACCCTCAGTCACAAATGTGAATGAAACTTCTGCCTTTCAGAAGCGACAGTTATTTGATAATTATGATCAAATTACCTTCTTAAGCAATCTATAACACACAGATGAAGGATTTATGGCAATAGCTACAATTGGGCAACAGGTTAATTCAACGGCCCTGACGGGATTTCTGTATACAGCAGACAACTACACTGTCCAGACTACAATTAGCGACCATAGTAAAGTGTTGGCTTTTCCTGCCAAGACAGTCATCTGCTGAAAGTTTGTTTAAAAAGCAGTTAGGGTATTTGTATGTGTCCCAATCGTGTCAGACTGTCAATAAAGCTATGTTCAAGTTTATCATTTTCAAGTGCAAACTACAAAGTACTATTATAATAGACAAACTACAGTGACACTTCTTCCCTCAATGATAATACGTTTCACTTGAACTGTTTTGAATTTTGTGCATCATCGTATTGTTATGATGATGGACCCAGACTCAAATTTAGTGTCTACGCTCAGACTCAAGTTCTGAAATACTCTGACTCAAATGCCTCTGGACTCGGACTTCGGTTCAAGTCAGCTGTATGATACATCACTGCCTTAGAACCAGAAGTCTAAAACACAAACAATGAAACAGGACTCAACATTTTCACTCTTACCTGTCAGCATTTTTCTTTGGTTGAGCTGAAATGGTCAAAGAAATTTCTTTTTTGACATTTTCTGGATGTGTGAGATTGCTATTATCACTGGCAACCTTGCTATTGTTGAATTCGACCGATTTACTTTCACTGTTCTCAGTTTCTGATGCATGGTTTGACAGCTGCTGTTGCTGCTGCTGCTGCTGCTGACGTAATGCCTCGCGTTGAATTTCATGGTATTGCAGCCAAAGAAGCTCTGGTCTCATTGAAATTATGTTGGCCAGGTACGGAGGACATGCAGCCAGGATGGCCCCAGAGCCTGAGGATGTAACGGGTGTTTGCAGCAGCTTTTCCATCAGAAGGCGCTGCTCAGCTTGAAGGAGGAGGAAAGAGTTTATGGGAATTGGTTGGTTAACCATGGAAGGTGTTACTCTGGACAACTGATGCGCCGCCGCTGCCTGGTTGAGCAACGGAAGCCTGCATGGGAAAGTGTTCAGAGCAAGATTGTTCTGTCTTGCCACTGTTTCAACTGCTGAGGCTAGGTTGGCGTTTGAAACGTTTGACTGTGTAGAAGGGGCTTTGGTCTCGGCCCCAACAGACCTTGGCTGCATTTCATTTGAGGGATGCACATTCGCGGTAGAAGTCTTAAAGTGCTTTGAATTTGCAAACGCTAGACTGGACTCGTTGTGGTGACCTAGATTGTTTGAAATCTTAGAGTTTCTATGCTGCAGAAGACTACCACAGCTGGCAGTTTGATTTCCAATCATATCCATACCAACATTGAAGTTCGGACTACCTCGTTTACTCAGTTCATGGAATTCTCTGGCAGCTGTAGACTCGGATTTCACCTCGGCAGCAGAGTTTAGAATAGAGTTTGAAGCAGGCTTAACAGCCATAGACTTGTTCAGCTTTTCTCTCGATCTCTGCGTTATCTGGTCTGTGACTGACTGATTCAGATTCAAACCAGAGAAGTTCAGTTCTCCAGAATCTGTCGCCTTTATCCCGGACAACAAATGCTTTCGAACTTCCGGAGCTTTTGCTGTTAAATTCATATAACCAGAGGGGACCGACGACGGTAAGTGATTCGCAACAGTCTTTGGCTGCGGTGCCAACGCCATCGCAGAATTGATCGAGCTAACAGATTTGAGAAACTCTCGCCTCTCATCCACTTCCTGGCTTTCAGATGAATTGTGATGCTCTGTGCTCATAGCAGCAGTCTTAAGCTTTGGCATACTGATGGTCAAATCACAAACATCAACGGGTTCTTCCGGATGGTTTTCCTTCGTTAAAGTTGCAGCATCTGTAGTTTCATTCCTCGTTGCTTTACTAGTCTCCTGCACAACTGTCTTTGACGGAGATTTTGAGATGTTGATTCGGAGACTGTTTGAACGAACTATTTGTGATTTGTAAATCGACGCAGTTTCTGATTCTGAATGTGACGGTGAGGAAGATGGCGGAGAAGCGAGTTTTGATGGACTCGCGTTGTCTATGGCAGCAGGAAGTATGTCAGTGTCAGACCGACCGCCAACATACGTTTTGCAAGACAGGCTGAACAGAGTTTCATCTGGACATAAGTCACTCTTGCACTTTTTCCGTTTCTTTCTAGGTGATGAGCTACTATCACTGTTTATGCTGCTGATATCGGAGGCCTTGGACGCTTTAAGTGACACTGGCGAGTCCGGTAAAGACAGTGGCGTGCTACTGTCCAGTGGCTTCTTTTTTCTGCATATAGCTGCCTGATGACAATTCTTTGAAATTCTCGTCACTGTTTACAACAAGAAAAATGTGAACATGTGTGTAAAACAAAAGTTTCCCATGTTTGAAACTGCAAAAATACTATATATCGACATCATGTCATTATGAGAGTTTGAAAATGTGTGAAGCAAATTCTTGTCTGTAGCCAACAAATTCAGGAAAGTTTTTTTTAAAGAGCCCCAATGAGTAGCATGATTTCATAGTAACCAACTTGGCTGGATCAAACGGTAAAATCCCACAGCATAATTTTCAGAGGGAAACCATATTACCAATTATAAATCAGAGAGGCAAGTAACCTAATCACAAAAGAATAATTTAATTAAATTCATCCTCTTTAATAAGCATTTATGTGTCCCACTCAAGTCAATGAGATGCAGATGGAGCTTCAACCAAATAAATTTCCTCACAAACCCACATCAGCCTAACTGTGAGGGATGCAGCCTACTTCATCATTCGACTAAAATGTGGACCTATTGACTTAAACAGTGTGAGAATTTAGCTGTTAGTACACAGGATAACCAACCCTGACAGGCAGGTTCTGCTCCAGGTACACCCCTTTGCAAACTGATGTAAAATGAATAAAAGCACCAAACAATGTCTGACTTTGTAAGAACAGAGAGCAGAGGTGAGACATGACATGAGGCAAGCCCATCAACCCCCACATGCTAAGAAAGGTTTACACTTCATAATCATGGATGCATTTTGGGTTTGTTACAGTATTAGCTCTACTTCTCACTTTACTACTCGAATTCAAATATGGAAATTAACAGCAACAGGCATGGTCATCGATCAGATTCAGTGTTCTCTTCCTCTACCTGTGTTGCCTGGAAAGCAAGAGGACTTCCTGAAGTCGTCTTTCACGACCCCAACTTTTCCTACACTTTTCAGAGAGCTAGTAACACCATCTTTCAGGTGACTCCTTTTCTTGTTGGCTTTACACGGCAAGTTCTGAAATTTAAAAAGCTTCTTAAGGAAGGAGATAACTCACAGTTGCAAATTAATACCATGCCAAAACTGCCCAGTGCATTAATACACTGATGCACTTCATGTTCATACAAGTTCACTTGCTAACATGTTCGAAATTCATGTGATAACATAGTCTGGCATCACCAATAAACACAAACCAATCAGCAGATGCTTAAGTAAACCAGAAAGACAATTAAAACAAATATCACGTACAAAGCCTACAATTTCCCAAGCGAAATGATCTTCATACCAAAGCCATCAAACATTAGACATTGCTTTACCTCTAGTACTGTGTGTGATAAACTGTGCTACTGGATACCAAATTACTTCAGGTTTTTTTAAAATCCCTGATAACAACACTCATTCAAAATGTACTGAACTTCAATGTAGCACAAGCACAATCTCAAACCAACACAGCTGTTGAAAACTAGCACTCCAAGTTAAGACTTGTGCACCGTAAAGATGACAATCTATTGCTAGATTCATGACTTACAAGTGCAACAGTGGGACCAGAGGATGTCGAGTTATATCGTATACGGTTGCATCTTCTTGTTCGACTCAGTCTTATTCCAGAATCCTCACCGCGCAGTATTGAACTTATAACTGCAACAGAAGACAATCAAGTCAGTCAGCTATTTTTTTTAGCTAAACAATATATTCAATTACAAATTAATTAAATGTACAAATGTGTGTTTCTGGACATTTATATAAAGCTCTTTAAGAAATCTCACAAACTCGGCAATTAAGTACTTCTAATATGCTCCAAGCAGCTAGCTACAATCACGTTTCCTACAGCTGTGTCAAGATCCACAGGCTGGAACAAAAGCCATAGCGGAAACACTGTGTGGACTGACTTGGACACAACATTTCTTTTAGAATGTTGAGACCATTTATATATATATATATGAGAAACATTTTATGTCTAGTATAACATAATATAGATGGGACAATAAATTTCTTAATGGTTTGTACTTTCAGGCAAATTTTAAAATTTAAAAAAATGTGCAAAATATTGTAAAAACATTTATTGGATAGAATGCATAATTTTTTCCACATTACAAATACACCATAAAATACTTTCATAGATAAAACTGAATATAATGTAAAATTTTGAGGTGATCATACCCTAGCCTGGGAAACTATGTCCAAGCCTGTAGATTTTGTCCATGCATATGTTGGCATGTTCGAGGGGATTATGTCCACAGGGTGGGAAACCTGTACACAGATAATGTCTGTCTACCACACAAACACATCCCATGGGCTTCAGACGATACCCTTCTTTAGAGTTGACTTACTATCCACAGTAACACAGAACTAACTGATGTCCAGTGGGTGACTAATATGACTTGCCCACAGTGGATGGCCTTGAATGTAATACCCTCCTCAGTAGGAAACAGTACCATGTCTCTTGCCTGGTGTCTGCCAAGTGCCAACCATTAAAATGTAGACAGGGCAGCCACAAGAAGGGCAGTACAATGAGGAGATGAGGATATGGAGGAAGTGTTAGATTTAATTTTCTTAGCCTCAGTCAATGGGTGTAGGTGGCCAGCCTTCTCCCTTGTACCTGATTTTCCCACTGACACATATATAGGTCAGTAACTCACAGCTGAGTTGGGTAGGTGGTGCAAGTGGGGGGAAGCAGAGAATCTGGAACAAATTTCTGCCCTTAGGAGAATCTGACCCCATGACCTCCCCACTGACAGTCCAGCATGCTAACTACCCTTTATAACTTCTCTGGTGCACCCCCTGCAGTCAAACAGGCCCAGTTACGGTAACCCCACCCCACTTCTGGAACACTTTGACACAAAGGCAAATGCAGTGGGCTGACAGGTCAATTGCACTGAACAATGAGGCTTATCTTCCTACATATACCATCAATTATCTATATATGTATAGAACATGCATATATAAGTTAGTTACTACATAACCTACTAGACACATATAAGGTTAACCTCCACAAGCAAATAATATGGCCAATATTAGGTTATCTAACAGTGTTCATTTAATACAATCACATATATGTATGACACAATATATATAAATTATATATATATATATATATATTACACATGTGTGTGCATTCTATATATAATATATAAATGCACATATAGCTATGAACAAACACCTCAAGCAAACCATATATTTTGCAACACAGCTGCACAATGGACCAGTAAAATAAGTATTATATACACCTATATCTGTGCTTATATATAATATAAGCACTTGTATATACATATATATATATATATATACACATATATAGATGGGCTTGTGTGCATTTATATAGTACCTGGGCACTCCAAGATTCAATCCCTCCATATGGACTGCCTAGAGTTCTGAACAGACGAATCTACATTCTACAAGCCTACAGGCAAACAGTTCAATGTTTATTCATTGTGTATACCCTATTAATATATATCTATACATCTATATATATATATATATATTAGTTATTACACTTTGTATATAAGTATATAGAATATACATAAGCGTATATAATATATATATATATATACATATTGGAGCATTCTGCAGGCAATGGTTGTATATTATATAGTACAATTAGAGGTGTATATAAATATATAATAGGGGACAAGTGTGTATGTGCCTATGCCTGTAGCTGAGTGAGTCAGATGATGGCTTTCTATGAACCTGACCTAAACTTTGTCAAGCCAGAGGCCCCTGCCCTACCCCTACCCCTAACCCCTCTTCACAGCAACAGGAACCTAGAACCAGATGCAAAGAGGATGAAACCAGATACCTATGCCACTGCTCAGACTGCTGGTCTCTGCTCAACAAAAAAAGGACTAAGAATTTAAAACAAACTTCTCAAACACTACTTAACTTTCTCAAAGATAACACATCATTGTCTTACATATTGATCAATTGATATGCTAAGGAATTAAGATAGGGCCCAAGCTAAATTATAAATACGAAATTACAACTAATCACATTTCCTAAGGCAAACGCATACGGAATTATTACCCATCGCATTTCCTAAAGAAAATGAATGTGAAATTATCTCCAATAACTTTTCCTAAGAAAAATACGGTGCAATTATCACTGATTTGATATGCTACATAGAGACACGATGTAAATTCTCATTGAAAAGGGACAAAATGCAAATTTATGAATAGGATCATAACTGAATTAGAATGGCAAGAATCTGGTCACCCTTCTACAAAACACGGAACTAAATTCAGCCTATGCTTTACAACCCAGCTGCAGCAGCCAAAGACTGAAGGCTGAATGCAGGAGGGATGGACCATTAGGCAAAAGTGATCCAGGTAAACCCGGATACTTAGACTCTAGAAAACACCAGGCAGTCCATGAGGAGCCCGGGAAAGGCAAGAGTGACTGAGAGGGACAGAATGAGAGGGAAAGGTACAGCAAGAGAGACAGACAGGGCATAGACAAAGGGAGAATGGGACAGACGTAGGCCAGTCAGCCAATCCTTAGTACATAGCCATCAACAAGATAGCATAAAGTCTAAAGGCAAAAGCAGAAGACGCTAAGGAGGCGGGGTAATCCGTCATTTTAAAATCCAGGCTGCAGGATTCTGAATCAGCACTGCACGATTACGAGGCATCCATTGGAAACTGATGAAACTAAACAGTAACCCCCCACACGTCCGTAGTTATGCAAACCATTGTACGCAATGACCATTTTAGGTTAAGCTGTGAGAACTTAATTAAATGGAAAACTACCCAAATGGAACCTGGGTAATAAGTGAACAGAAAACAAAGAAACTGAAACCTGTAAATAAATCATTCAGGCTTTGCAATGCATCCCAGTCCGAAAGAATAACACAGATTTATGGGCAAAGAAGCCATTGTATTCAAATGAACCTATACACATGTGTGAATCAATTCTATGAAATTATAATCACATCTACATATTAAGTCCACTCATCTAATTAATTGCTATCCATCCATCTTCCCTCTACCTACTACCACTCACTAATCCAAATACTTTTAATTAATTCATCCATCTATGCACTCGTTAATTCATACACACAGACACAAATATGCCCAACCATCCATCCACCCACAATTCCATTCATCCATGCATGCAGTTCACACTCACTAACCCAATCCAAACCCGTCCATCCATCCAAAATCATCCAATCACTCATCTATCCATCCATCCATCAATCCATCCATTCATCCAGGGACCCAGTTCCCTTTGTTCAAATGTCACAAGACAGAGGAGAGGCTGTAAGCAGCAAATCAATTCAAGACAGACACAAAACAGCAGCAGCAGCAGCAGCGCTGTCTCCGTTGCTGCAGCTGGTGATGCTCTAGTGCTGGTGCTGAGCACTGATCTGCTGCTCACACAGCCCCAGTCAATACATGCACCTCTGCACATACACACAGCCAACATCTTGCAGGCATTGCACAAGTGACCAGCATCGTGGTCACGGACTGCAGCAGCAGCAGCAGCACAAGGGATCCTCCATCCCCACCCACTCACCAAATAACATTTCCTACATCTGTTCCTCACCAATCCATCTAACCACTCATTCAGTCCATCCATCCCAAATCCTTCGCCAGTCCAAGCAGCATCCAGTGGACGAACCATCCACACACTCAGCCAGTCGGTCAAGACACCCCCACCCACCCACGAACTCGCCAACCATCTATTGATCCATCTAAAGTCCATCTGTTTACCCACCCACCTGACCATACATCTACTCATCAACCCAACCACCAAGTGTTAACACTAAGCATGCATAATTACAAGTCTGTACAGGCATCAAATCAACCATGCTAGCAGCCAACCCATGCAAATCCTGGGCATTAAAACTCAGACATGCCTGCAACAAGGACCAAAGCCTCTCATTGGTACACAGGCACGCTTGCCCCTGGGGCAAATAAGCCTATTACCTATGGTGTACGCAAAATACCTTCATTTACATGAGTCTGTTTTTATAAGTAGGTCGAACCGTGTATGGGCCGCCTATCTACCTATTTCATTGTTCGACTCTTTTTAAGCCTATCAGATGAATTGACAAGCCATCACCCATTGACGACAAGCTAACTACGATGGTAGGTCCTCTAGGTGACCAACAGAGGTCGTACACGTCACGCCGCAACCATAAATCGAGGACACCATCCATAACGGCCGAATGTAATCACTTAGACAAAGAGGCCAATTAAGCATGTAGCAAGATTTCAACACACTGGGGGCAACTGGTCAAACTATAAACACCCTCAATTTAAAGAAGGTTCATCGCAGGCTAGTTTACCGATAGCAGCATAGCCGTCTCCGAAAAGAATGTCAGACAATTAGAGGCAAAAACTCTAACATTAATGGGCATCAGATAGAATGTTTTATGACCAGCAGGGAATATGGCCAGAGCGCAAAACTTATTCTAGAAAATCAAGCACTAATTAATTAATTTTAATAGTTTCACCAGGATCTTATATACTCTTAAGTATTCTCAGACTACAGTCCAACACTCCCCGACCATTCCAGCAATCGGATCAATGAAACATTAATTATGCTAATCATCTGACAACAGCTATGTTCTCAACAACCATACAATTTTTATGGCACCTCACTCTATACACGAATATTGAACTAACAAAACATCATAAGAAAACCTATTTACTTAACAGGTCATAACCATCCCTACCATATGCAGACTATTGAGGACAACAGCTATTTTGAATGAGTCAAACATCCTTTACCTGTTCTGTGTGGCATAGAATCCGGAAAACAACCATTATTTAAATTATATCCAGAACTTCTAGCAGCTTTGTTAACTGCCGATCACAGACTTCCTTTGGCCCTCCGCACAGCAGTCGACACCCCGTCTGATCTGTCCCCTAATTCAATTGTTCTTCCAGTCGTCTATACCTCAACTCCAGGTCAATCGGTTGTGCCCACTTATTCTCGCCCTACTTCTCTCTGGAGAGGGCGGGTCACTCGGCCTTCAAGACAATGGCCACCACACTAGGCTCCTCACAGTGCAGCAGTGGTCACGACGTGACATACTAACCAGGATTCGAAACCTGGCTTCCAAAGTCAAGGCCTCCTTGACTCCACACCTACTATCGTCCGTCCTTGATTTCTGGTCACTCGTAGGTCACCGCAAACTAGGCAAAGTGGCCGATCGACCCCCCTTGATACCACGCGGTCGCTCTCTCAATCCCTTGACCGTCACAAATGTCAACGTCCCCGATCTTAATCGAACGAATGACAATGACATATTTTATCTCAGCGATCAACGGCACCTCAGCACAGTCTGCACGAGACCTGTAACTAGATTAACTAACAACAACGGATTACCTGAGCAGTCAGTCAGATCCGAAAACTCTGCACTTATTCAGCGTGACAGCGACGACGAGACTTGTGCGTATATGGATTCCTAAGAAACTGGGTTGCATTCAGGGTCTACGAACATTGCGTATATTATGGACGCAAACAACGACTGCACACACCAGCAGACACAGACAGACATCAGAAGGTAGCAAGCAGACAGCCACAACAGGCACAGGCTACGCCGGCGGAGGGGACGCCACTGCCGGGCATGCAACATGCACAGCCCCCCAGCACAACGGACGCCCGCACGCCCATATCTATGAATAAGCCAACAACAGTCTACAACGACGCCGCAGCCTGCCAGTCAGCCAGCCAGGCAGACCCAGTGCCCGCAAGAAATGAACGCAGTCAGACGCACCAAATAGCACAGAGACGCACACGTATGAGTACACGATCTGCCCACAACAAAGACTAGGAGCACCGAACGACGGCCAACGGTCGCAGGGACAGCAAGAGAGACATAGAGACAGACAGACATAGAGAATAGAGACAGACAGTCGGACGGACGGAAGAGGGCCGCTCCAGCCAGAGACGATGAAGAGAGATAAGAAAGGTTACGTAGAGACAGAAATCGATGGACCGTTGTACCCAGCTAAGGCCGAAGCACGTGTATAACACAGCTCTCGTCCTCCTCCCTCCTCCTCCTCCTCTCCTCCTCCTTCTTCTTCACATCCCCGTCCAGACGGAAGGGCAGTCAGCGCAACTGCACACTGCTTAATAACTATTAATAAGCCAGGCGAAGCAGCCAACCCAGCCGTTCGTTCTCCGGAAGGGGTGGGGGCAGCGAAGGAGATGGGAGGCTAAGGCTCTCAGCCACTCAGGCCTTATTCACTGTTATTCTGCCGGCCTGCCCAGACAGCTGGCCACCCGGCTAGGACGAATCTGAGCAGCGTCCAGGCAGCTAGGCCGGTCTGCGCGGGCTGCGGCCATTGGACCGAGCGCTATCTCGAGTCAGCTGAGAACGCTGGGCAGCTGCTCATCTGACACCCGACGCTCCCACCCTCCCTCACCCATTATACTTCGTGGCTTCACCAATACTAGCGTGCCCGCCCGCCCGCCCGGCCTCTGTCCTCAGACGAGGCCGGCGTGAATTCCTGAATCAATAAATAGCATTTGAAGCCACCTCTGTTTAATAAAGCCCTGGCGAAAGCACGTCTTTACTACGGCAGCCAAGTAAAGCGCAGCGGCCTTTATGGCACACTCTTTCTATCAAAAAAAAATAGCCGTAATAATGTTGACAGTAGCTATCGTGGGGTGGAGGTGGTGGTGATGCTACAATCGTGATGGAGTTGGAGGAGGGGTGGTAGTGGGTGGTGATATATGCCATGGCAAAATATGATCATTCGAAAATTTCTTATACATCACCGTTTCCCTTTACTGACCCCTAGCACTCGATCCCCTTTGATCTCATCCGTAAAAAGGGCGCATATCTTCATCACCACCACCAATATAAAGCATCATCATTCATCACCCACCATCGGCGTCATCGATCTCAAACACAGTCACCATCAACACAGTAGCATTTAAAACAAGCGTATTGCGTGGTATTGAAGAAGTAGTCTGAAACTGGTGTGTCCGTATACCATCAGCCTCAACCAGCAGCTAAAAAAAGATTTTTATGTTTGAAAATCAAGGGATTCAATGGTTGAAAAGCCACATACAACTTCTGGATATGTGCAGGCCAACAGCCAGCAGAGCATAGAGTGACTGGTTGAATCCCACCCTCTCACATATCTCACCCATTCTACAAACTGAGAAGAACTGCACTTCTTGCACTCTGTCTGGGCAGGTCTCTTAACTCAACTGTTAAATCACTTCATTTCACCCAACCCTAACCCTTCTGTGTCTGTAGTCCGAAGGTTCAATAGTCCGAAGATCCCATGGTGTCCGGTTGATAGGTGGGTGATAAGATTGCGGTTTTAATCATAGCTGGACTGATGAAAAGAATTATGTTTGGCTAGAAGCTGGATTGCACCATTCTTTTCATTCATCCAGCTTCCATTTAGGCATAATTCTTTTCATATCAATCTAGTTCCCAGTTCTACACAATCTTTGCATCAATTAATCCAGCTTATAGTTAAATCAATGTCGGAGTATCAAAACTTCGGGTTATCGAGCGGACACCAACCTAACCCCATTCCTGCTTTTCCCTCTGTCTAAATTAAATTCACCATGGCCGTACAAAAGCGTTCCTGCCTCACCCTTGGATCTTGAACTGGAATCAATTCCCATCATACCTGTCCATAGACTCTGTTTTGACTGTGCAACTGTGAATAAACGTGTTCTCAGAACTCAGCTGTCTTCAGCAGTGTAGAGATCTCGAGATTACGATTACAATTATTACAATCCCAAAAGGTGGATTTCTTCGTCTATCACTACAGACCAGACGAGTCACATGCCCAGACCTGCTACAATCATACACCCATCAAAGACCAGAGTGCAGTCACGCCAGTATACCGTCCACAGGTCCAAACTGAAGGACACCGGTAGCCTCATTCCGATTGGTGGACTCGGTAGGCGGAAAGTGTATCGAACAGGTTGTGGCTCAGTAGCTTCAAGGCTACCGTGAACCTTTGGACAATTTATTTACCTTTAAGTAGGACAGATCGTTCTTGTTAAGAACTTGAAGTAGCCGAGAACTTTCCATGCAGACCTGTAAACAAGCCTGCATGAAGTTAGTGAGAAGAAGCAGAACAAGCCCCAATTGAGTTCCAATTGCTCATACCTACTGTCTAGTAGTAAAATAATAATTGCATGGTTACCATAACACACCACATTAACTATATAATTGCATAGGCGAAATACCAGATATGTGAGCCAAACCAGTCACAACTAAAGCAGCGGTTCCCAACCTTTTCTATGCTCTGCATCCCTGGGAAATGTTTGGCCAATATTCGGGCTACCTGCACGAGTATTATCACATTTTAAGATGCAAACATAAAAGTATTGACTTTTGATCTATCAACTTTTTGACCCAGTGACTTAATGGCACACAATGCCATACCGAGTGTGGTCAAATTGAACTAAACATTAAAGAAAATACGCAGAACTAACAAACTGACAATCTATTCTAATGTTCTAATTCTAACTGCAAGACTACTGTTGCAGATACTGGAGAAATATAACGCTATACTACTTACATTTGTGCTACAATGTAATCATACGGTCTTGCTCATATTTACTCAACAACAGCTCAACAAATTAGAATATAGTATCAATGCATTCTTATCAGTCATACCAAGTTCCCTCTTTGTCCCACCCCATAAATGACATGAGTGCACCTCTGGTTAGGAACCTCTGTTCTGGGGAGAACAGTGGACGGACTTGTTAATCCTGAACACATTGGTAAGAAATGCAATTTTGTAAATAAAGTCAGATATGCAAATAGTCATTAAACACTTAGAGGCACTTTTACTTTGATCACAAATCTAAATATCATCACAGTGTGATGCTTGAAGTTTAGCCAAAACATTGAGGGATACGATCACAACTTGGCAAAAAAAGGACTTTGAGGAGTTAGTCCTGCTCATTCATAGGTCTGGCCTATCATTCAGGTGTCTGATTTGGCGCAAGGGATTCATTGAGGCACAAACGGCATAATCACTTGTTGTCTAAGTGATGGATCTGTAAGCTAACAATTAGCTGTTACCTCAATTCAACTCAAAACACTTCCACAACAATTAGTTACTCCACTCCCACTGTTGTCAATCTCCAACACTTATAGCTTTCCATGCAGGTAACTTAACACTCTGGCAACAGGAGAAGATAGATTTACAGCAGTCACGTGGAAAACAGTTGCTTCATGTGACTGCTGTATATCTATCAGCTTCAATGCTAGATACAAGACAAGACGACTCTAAAGAAGATAAAACTGATCATCACATAATCCAACACACTCCCTACCTCTGTTTTGTCAGCCTCAGCATGTCCGTCTGTCTAGCCTTAGCACTCATCTTAGTTGTATTTGTCTGCACCCCTGTGTGTATGTCTGTCTGTCTGTCTCTTTAATGGCTATTTTAATCATGGCTATTTTAATCACCATAAAGTGAATACTACATAAGGACTTAAAATTCCAAAGTGTCATCAAATCATATATCTCTAGAATTAGTCTAGCATAAGACGCTGACATGGTAACAGTTTTAGTACAATGACGTTGAAGTGGTAGTTCCAGGATATCAGTTCCAACTATAGGAGACAATATTCACTATAACACTCGACTGCCTAATTCTCTAAAAACCAATCACAGCAGAGTACCATTCTGTAAATTCCGCATGAAAATCGCAAACTTGTTTACAATGTCAAACGACTACAACAATTATCATAAAACCACCAGACAACATATAAGGCCTACATGTATGTTTGGGTAATGAGCTTAGCAACAGATGACAACTGGATGCAAATAAAGAAATTGACAACAAATATTCCATCTGGTTTGAGCGTTTGCCTGGAAACATGGAGATGGCAGGTTCAGACTTACAGCAAGACCAGTCTCTGTTTCCTCTGCTCAGAAATTTGTCTTTTCGTTCTCAGTGTAACTTGACATTTTAACAAGTTTACAATTGTTATACAGAATTTACAGAAAACTTCTTTGGCATGGATAATTAATCACCCCTGCCAACTGACCTGATTACGACCTGATTCTGGTGCACTATCGGTTGGTACCTTGGGCACACACACTAGTGCTACATAAATAACTAAAAATTACAACACACAGCTGCTCAATGCCGTTTATTGATGCTTAGTCATTAGAGAGTGACATTTTAGAAATACGGGAATAGTAATAGATGTCTTGGGATGTCTTATGGAGAAGAGAGAGAGGCAGGTAAGACCTGTCCACTACATCATATATCAGTTTAATCCACTTCCACCCTGACTCTTACAAAATCCCAGCGGCATGACTACCTATGCCCTATCCTCTGAGCATAAATTCAGAGTAGTGCAGCTAAATGATGAATCACAGTGGCAGAGAAAGCATTTGTTTATACAAATAGGCAGAGGTTAATTTACTGCAGGGCATTAAACAGGTCACTCTGTGCTGCTGCAGCACAGTCGCACAGCAGATGCATGCTATTTCAACCCACACTGATGAACTTCAATTCCAAATGCCCAAAACACCAAAGCACAAACCCATACTATGGACTCTACACGGAAACAGGTCAATAACAGACCAGCCAACAGGAGACAACCAGACAGACAAATCGAGCAAGGCAGATACAAACAGCAGCAAACACACGCAGACTGAACCAAAACAATGAAGGAATTTCCACAGTTTCTCTAAAGCATATGCCCAAAGGCCGAGTTCCAGAGACGGAGCCAAGGCTGAGATGCCAGAACTCCTTCGTTATCCTTACTGGCAAGACGAGGAGCAGAGGCAAAGGGGACTCGTGCTGAGAGGCCACTAAGCATAGAATTACGACTACAAATCACCAGCCGATAAGACCAAGATAACATTATATTTCCACGCTTAGCAACTGAAATCAGTTAGTTGAGGCCAGCAACAACCATCTTAAACACCAGATATCGTGCTGCCTTTGCATGTGATACAAGTTGCAACATTAGCTGGAAATATTTTCAGTAGATTGTTGTAATTTGAACCACTTGAGATAATGCAGCATGGGCTTGGTACGGAGCCTAATACAATCACTCATCTCCTTGTTCTTGTAACTGTACTGGCAAAGAACAACTCTCAACCTACTGGACACTGCTCTGTTAGTCTTAGGTCCCATCATCCAATTACCAGTTCAGTAATCTAGTAAAGTGTTCCGTAAATGGGGTGGGAATCTGCTTCACTGAATCAATTCATCACAACAAAACAATCAGGTTACAATGTATGGTACATCCTAGTACACAAAACATCATGCTTCATTTTGCTCTTGACAACACATTAGAAAGTAACTTAAATTTTCTTTATATCCAGAGATAACATGATAGAACATAACATCACTGAATACTTCTACATGCCTTTCAATGCAAGCCTAAATGCTGTTAAGGTTAATTTTTAGAATGTTCAACAAGTTCATCTTTAAACGAAACTCAAATACCTGTATAAGTGACCAATACGGAAGATGAGAATTAGTGTAGACTGCAGATAAATTCCAGACTATGCAAAATTTCACTGGTGCTTAAAACTGAGAGAAATATTATCAGCCCTTACAAGACTTCTTCTCTCTACATCTGACAGATTCACAGGCACGACAGAGGATCTAGGATATCTGGGTAATAATCAACAGCCAACGAGATTCTGGGTGACTCAAGTCATGCATGCACTAGGTCATTATCTGCAGTGCACTCAACCATGACCTCCGCCATCAGGCCAGTCCAAGCCAACAGTTCTAACCCTCAGAAGCAGCCTAGCCCAAGCCTGGATAATAATCACAGTAGGTCCCAGCTAGTTATGTAGGGCAATGTTAATGCATGTATTTATGTACCTACACCTGCATTGAGATGTCATTGTTGGCCCTTTGAAAGACTTGGCAAAAGCAACCTTACGACTATTAATGCCACAGGTAGTGTACACCCAAACAAATATATGCACGTGCACACATGCTGGCACGAAGGCATAGTAATATGTAATTTTAATCAGCAAGATATAATTATTATAGCACATCTTTCACTGATATGCAGTACAAGCTCTGTATATGATAATGAATAATACTCCCTCATTAATTCCTGCAAGGTGCTCATCTGCCCTGGTGCTTATTCTACAGTTGCCTCTAGAGAGTGGAAGGCTGGGTCAGCCTTACAGAGTCAATGGGTATCAAACCTGTGTCTTTCTGATCTTCATGCCAGCATATTACCATTCAGTAATCTCCCTGCCCTACTGATCAACGATAAAAGCTGCTGAATCAAATACTAAGCTTTCATTTCAAACTCTGTACACCTAGCTGATGATACAAGTTGCTATTTCAAAGCCCACATGTTTCCACTTGTTCAGAAGCAGAATCCATAAAGCAGTCAGTGAAAGAACATGGACACATCGATTGAGCAAGACCAGAGAAGCAACTGACCTCCATCTCCTAGGAGATTCATCTGGACAAGGGTCGGGTTGACCTGATGCTCTTCCAGAACCGTGTCATCTGTGACATCCAGAGTCTAAGCAGACAAAGTCACACTCAAATATAAGTTGACCTAAATACACTGACCTAAATACATTGACTTAAATACATTGACCCACATATGTTGACCTAAATACATTGACCTAAATGTGCTACCCTAATTAGTTCAGTAACTAAATCAATCAATCAATCAACCAAACAATCAATCAATCAAATCATTTATTAGTGCATATTAACTAGGCCAGATCAGCACATTCTGAAGTCAACTATGGAACTTGAAACAGAGAGGTAGGTGCCAGTAAGAGTCTTATATAATGCACAAGACTAGGTTTCTTCATGACAGACAACTGAAGATTATCATGTGTCACTAGAGTCTTTTCTGGCCGTTATTTTCACCGAATTGAATGCATAGGACGTCTTATTCACACCAAAAAATGTGCCTGTCAAATCCAGCAGAAAGAGAAAGAAATACCTCAAAGGCAACCCAACACCATCACTGTAACTAAACACCTGCTTACCTCCTCTCCACCAGTGCTCATGAAAGGCAATCATACATCCATCTGCTACACATGACGTCTTACCTGTAACCTGTCAGGTTAAATCAGGCCACGGTTTACTACAATCAGTGGGTCAGCTGAGTTAAGCAGGTCAGAAGCACAGCCAAAGAGTTTCCTCCAAGGAGGCATACAGCTTTGCTCACACTTGGTATGTATAGTCATTCATTATATCCTGACATGACATGGTGCTACATAAATTACTTAAGATTACAATGCAGTTATTCATTATCCATCACCTCTAACAAAGGCAACAATCAAATCCAGGGTGGATTTAGAGGACACTTCTTTGATACTCCTTCATGTGAGTTTGCAAAGTGACCTCTGGACCCAAGTAAGTAAGTAGCCTTTATTTTCATCTCATAAACATGCATACATTAGATTGCACACAACAATTTCATACCTATATGAAATAGACTCAAACACATGCTGCATTTTATAGACTTTCAGCGTTAAAGTTTTAAACGAGGACAAAATTATAAAGAACCACATACACTACTACATGTAACTAAAGACACATCAACTCACAAGCACTTCAACTTTAACATTAAACATTAAAGTACATCCTTTCTCGCAAAAGGAGTATTTATCCTCGAGAAGAAGTTGCAAGAGCTAACGAATGCACTGGGTCAGAAACTGTGATTACTGGAAACCTAGCAGTCGGCTCTTCTTCACTACAGTTCTTCCAAAAAATATGCCAACTTCAAGCTTTCAGAGCTGCACTAATGCATGGGATAATGCACATGGTATCAAGGTAAGAAATCCATCATAGACAGGAGCACCCATGTACTTGCACATCTGGCCTTTGTTCTAGTCTACTGGCTTCTCAACTCAGTTAGAGAGGCACCTCTGATCCTACCCTTGACTGAATGAGAAGGTGGACTTAGATGTGGCCTCAGTAAGGGCTGGGTTTCATATGTTAGCATCTTCTATTTAGTCTCAGAATAACACCTAGGTTGAGTGTGTGACTAACCCTCTTATACTCTTTTAACACAAATAGTCTACTCATTATATAACTAAGTTCACTTGGGGAACTACACTACTGCTCAGTAGTGTAGTGGTTAAATGTGTCAAGCTATCAATTGAGAAGTCGGGAGTTTAAATCCCTGCCACGGCAGAAATTTTTTGAGAGATTTTTCTTCCAACAGCACCCCTTCAGCCAACTCAGCTACAGTGAGTATAGCTGCACTGTTGATGCTGACACTACACTGTTGATGGGAATATAACATGGTGAGGACCAGCCATGGTGAGGTTAAGAAGATGAAGCCATTAACACTTCATACCCTTGGGCATCTCACAATTAGCTGAAGAGACAGCACTTTTTCTTCTTCTTCTTCACTGGGGTTTCAGAATAGGGCAGGCATTGATTAAATAAGTGTAAAAACACAGGTGAGCAGTTTCATTGGTTCCTAATATGCAATGATTCTAATTTATACCAGAGCAAAAGCATACAGCAACAGCACATCTACCAGAACAAGGCACCAAGCAGCACCACACTCTGATAATAATCTCACCTGGTTACTCTCATTGTATGACTTGATGACAGCCGTGTACCACTGCGTCGTTCCCTCGGATCGGTAAACTTGAACCCTGTATCCAACCAGAACCGATGGAGTCTTTAGGAGAATTTGTTGGCCATCCTGAAATTCCATCCACTGTCGGACACAATCTAGAGCGACAGGGTCATCACACATTGGAGGATCAACCTTCAGATCCAGCTCCTATCAAAGACATATTAGAAACGCCAAACAGTATTATATTGTGCATCTCATTTACCTCCATCTTATCGAAGCTTTTACTAATTATAAATAATTTTACATGTGAAAGGTCACACAGAGACATGAATCTGAAGTGTGAACATTTTTTCCACTTGCAACAAGTTGAACATGGAATCATCAGCATCTTTTTAAAAGAATTTTAATCATCAGTGCTGTTGCCATCATCTTTGCAATTAAATAAAAAATTCTAAAGGTACCAGGAATATAAGCAGAATCAGCAGATCTAAATTGAGCACTTGCATTTGTATTAAGTGCTGGCAACTTCACCAGGTACTCTAAGTTTGGACTCTGGAGGTTGGGCGGCCAGCTTTCTTCATTGTTCCAAACACCATATATCTTTCTTCCTTTATGGCGATTTACTCAACCCACTTGAAATCTCAGTTGACAGTTCTGCACTCTTAACAATCAACAATCAGACAGGGAGGCAGACACCCCAACATTATATTTCAACTACAAATATATAATTAAATTTCACTGCCTCAGTTGAGCTAAGCTCCACAGCCGAAGATGAGCAGTTAACCCCTTGCATGCCAGAAATAATTAGCCCTTGTTCTGGCCAGTCAGGCCAGATATTTTGACATTTTGATCCATTTCACGTCATAAATCATTTTGGCTTATCATATATAGATCAACTCAAAGCATAAACATTAACTATGCTTAGAGATGAATTTTGAACTAGTCTGTCAAGCTGTGGCAAGGGTCTAATCACAATGTCTTTCTACTTTCATCCTTTTAAAAAACACATACATACCTAAGTAATAGAATGTAAACATATATTTCCTAAGACAAACTGCCATGTGATTCTGCCATTATTCCCATGTCTATAGTAGTCTTTGACACTAATGGCTTGGTATGCAAACTATTGTTTTTTAAAGCACCATTGCACACATGAACAATCACTTGACAATCTGAGTGGTAGGCAAAACCAAGGGCTGTTTACATTTAGGCAGGTGATCACACATAGTTATGTCTAAGAAGGGCTTTTCCATGTAGCTGAAAAGAGCAAAACGATTTCTAACTTCTCTGGGGCATGACACATCTAAAGTCAAGCCTCTCCACGTAAATTGTGTCAACCAATTATTTTCAAGAGCAGAATCACTGAATCAAATGCATAAATATTCCATGTCACGCTGCTTTGTTTACATCTGCGCATCATTGCCTCAGCACTTTGAATGCTATTTATCAGCATGGGTATTAAGATCAGCAATAAACTGAATTAGCAGTTTTTGGTGTAAAACGATAAAACTATATGATGTCAACATATCTATGGACTCAGCAAGTGGGCCAACTCTTTGCCTTTAGTGGAAACTGGTGATAGCCCAAGTTGTCTAGTTGACCTATTTTCACCGAGATTGCTACAGGTAAGATTCCTTATTTTGTAATGTCTATAAATTGTAGGTCATAACCTAGTAGACAATTTCCACCGAGTACCGAATCTGGCCAGCAACTGGCAGCGAATAACATCCGTAGGCAAAGCGTAGTTAACCTGCCACGTGCACAGCTATGGAGAACTATCTATATCCTTGATATAGTGTATCGTCGCACTCTAGGCTATGACAATATAAGTATTATTTAATAACTTAAATTTGTGAAAAAAAATGTAAAACCTAGTAATAAAATTTGAAATATCAAGGACGTCTTTACTATCCACTGTTTACCGGAATGTGGAATTGTGGATGGAGCAAATTCAAGCAGGAAAATTACTTATTTGGTTGCCACCTGGGGTATGCAACCAAAAGAAATTGAAATATATAAATTAACATAATCATTTTAAACAAAATTCAATGGAATGCTACGTTCTTGTTTGATTAATCAATAACTTATAAGTAAGGCCCTTATTTCTAAATTTTTTTGATGAAAAAGCATTATTTTATTCAAAAAAATATTTGATCAAAAAAAGTTATTTTTAGCTATTTGTGGGTGCAATATTTGCCGAGGCGAATACTTCCGAATAGTTCAATATTCGGCCGAGGCGATAGTCCGAAGGTATTTCTGGTTATGCCCTAATAAATTGCTAGCACGAACATTACTTACAATACAGTTGGTCATGCTACCCACATATGCATAAAATCTTCAATTTACATGTGAAAATATTAAGAATTCCTAAATATGAAAAGCAAGAAATGAAAGAAACCGTGCAAATGAAAAGGACCTAACAGTGATAGTAAAACCAGCAAATGTCTTTGTAATCAAATGACTTTACATAGAGTCCATGTAGTCATTCGAATTTACCATTTGAAAGCAGCAAATGAAGTTAATTGACCAGTTCCAGCTAACAGGAGGTGAATGCTTGCCTCACATACAGATGGACTAAATGAAATGAATGTTTAATTTGTAACCAGCTTGTAACATATAATGTAAATATATACACTGTTGATGGGAATATAATATGGTGAGGACAAGCCACAGGCCCACTGCCCTCATATGGTGAGGTTAAGAAGATGAAGCCATAATATCAAATGATGCATTGCATGGTAGAAATAATCGACCAAATTTAGCCTTCATTCACCATCATGGTTGTAAAACACAATCGTAAAAGTAAACAGAGTGGTGATTTTCAGGTTGAACATCTCTGCTACAGCCCTAAGTGCATACGTATCACTGATGGTGAAAATTGTAGCTCATTTATCACCTTAAGCAAAGGTACACATAGGAAGACTGCTGGTTCCTTAATGTTAACAACTTTAGTAAGTATATATGAAATATCACAAAGCTGGAGTGTGTCCTGTTTATAGAAAGCATCTCAAATATCAAACAGGGTTAAGGCTCAACAATAATAATGTTTGTGACAGAATGGCCTACTGTCAAAAACATTCTTAGGACAAAGATCAGAACCCTTTAGAAGAGTCAATGGTTTTATGAGAGTTGTGAATATCTAGGCATTGGTTGAGTACAAAAGTCAAACTGATAAAACATTTACAAAGAAACAGTTAACAAGGCAAGTGGTATGCCTGGCTGTAGCAACTGCTCTAAGCAACAAGACTGTATACATTTCCACAGGCCTACATCAAAGACCATAAATTATAACCTTAAGCAAGAGAGTACTTCAGCATGAAGATAATTTCTTGTGTTTGAAGCTGTAGAGAAGGCAATTTCTTGAGAATTGTAATGAGTAAGCTAATCACACATGGTAAACACAGTCAGTTATCAGTATTAGCAACAATAGGTATCAGCAATGTAATCGAATGTAACGTAATCTGTTCAGCAATCACTGAGGCTTTAATTGTACCAAAACTGAGCTTTAATTCGTTTTAATAACAGAAATGTTAGCCTCTCCATGCTTCTTGCTCAGTAATATATTAGCTTCATGATGACCATCTCGTGCCTTCTCAGTGGTTGCCCCTCGCTATGTAACAGGCTCCAGTTGGCATCGCACTTATCCCTCAGGGTCCACTCTGACTATAGCCCTAAAACTGTTCTTTTCCGCCATGTTAGGGTCGGGGCCGGTCCTGAGTAGTGACCTTGAAGGGGCATCATATAAATTTTTGCAATGAATGAATGAGTTGGCCAAGCCATACTTACTGAAGAATCTTTGAATAAAGTTTTAAAATCTAATCACAGTTCTTCCATAGCACTCATGCCGTACAGCAACAATAACAACAGCAACACCAACTGCAATAGCAGCAACAATTGGAAATTCCTCTCTGTTTATAAAAAAGAAAAATAGTTCCCAAAGCTAACCCTTAAAAACTGCCATGGATTTTAAGTGTTCTTAATTGTAATTCTTTGGCTCAGTTTAATGATGGCAGGTGGCCACTCTATTGCCATCCGATCTTCCCATCAGTACTGAAAGAGAGCACACTCATTCCAGAACAGGGTTTACTGACAGAACAGAGGAACAGAATTCCTGAAATCCTTTTATATCTAGGAGGGGCTTAGAATCATGACAACTGTTTTGACAGTTCAGCATACTAACCGTTAAGCTAGTGCTCATCCCTTAACTCATAGTTTAATAATAAACTGTCAGTTTCACATAATGCACTTTGATTAAAACCCTAGATCGAGCATTAATAGATCAACATTTTAGGTGATAGGCTCAATCTAAAAGTAAATATACTCATCAGAAATTTAACTCAACACAATTTAACTTTAAATGATTTTGTAAAAATTACAGGACAGTACTTCCAAATACCCTTGAGACATATGTTCTGATTGCCCTAAATGCTTGTGCAACAGCAGCAGTAGTAGCATCAAAGTTGTCTGTATAACATAAGACAGTTGTACTCCGCAGTGCATGGACTCATGGACTTTGTACAGCAGTGGCTCACACTCTTCCAAAGGCCAACAAAAGTCTGACTGTCTAAAGCCACATCAAATGCTGCCACATTGAACATTTGTCAGCCGCCTTTTATGTTGGATCTCCACCCTAAATCCGCTTGGAAATATACTATAGTGCCATCATAACCACTAGCCTGCTTGCAGTATCTGAGCCTGTAGAGCTGAAGCAGTGTATGTAATACAATGTAATGAAGATCTCCTAACATATCAGTTCCAGGCACAAACTCCAAGATAACCAGGCATGAGCTGTATCACAGAGACCAATTTATACACAAGCACAATATCAAATCAAGTCTGCAATAGGTTGGTGGGTTCTGGTGCCACGTCGGAATTCCAGGTCTGTTAGGCGCTTATGCAGAAGTATGGCTGCGTTTACAGTGCCTTATAAATCGTCGTCATTATTATTAATATGAAGGAGTCACATCAATAGGGCGGAAACCGTTTGTGTGGAGGTCGTGCGGTGGTGCAAGAGCAGAACCAGGATAGGTTAGGTTGAAAAGTCAAGTTCAGACTTCGAGTGAGTGGAAAACTGCAAGAAAGAGAGCAACTGGAGAGTGCCAACATCCACAAGATGTGTAGAAGCAGAAATGCACAAATAGGTCAACCAAGGAGACTCACACATCCTGCATGTGTGGCTCATTCCAATAGACAGCAGAACCATGGATTGCGAATTTGCTGAAAAGCGACCAACAGTTGGATACAAGTGAATTCTGACAACAGAGTCATTGAAGTTCATGGATGAACTAAAGGAATCAGAATGGCGTCCAGGTTTCACCGCAGCAGCAGAGACTGCCAAAGAGAAAGAGGAGATCATAAGAATTAATTATCTAACCCCACCTAATGCACCAACGGATGTCTCACTGCTACTGAAAGCAATACATGCATAATAATACCAAATGTTCCATTCTACTTACAGCTAGCAAACTGGGCAGTGGGTCATGGTCAGAAACATAAACAGTGCAGAATGAGTCATAGTATGATGATTACCTTGAGCATCTGCAGGGCAGTGCCTCGGCTAACAAATTCCAGGCGTCTGTCCACTAGAAACTCCACTGGCCTTGACAGCCTTTCATCATCAGTTAGTCCACTTTTGTCCAGCAAAGGTCGAAAGGTCTATGTGCAAAAAAAGATCGTAAAGTTGATTGACATGTTACTTGGGTGATGACAGACTGATAATGGAATGGATAATGATGACAAACATGAAACTGTGGTCATTATGATGATAAGATGATGATAATTGTTTTACATTACTAGTACAGCTATCAAAATGAACAAGTTATAAAACTTATGGCAACAAAATCATGATTATGATGACAGTGACTTTCACAATAACATAGAAGAATCCACTGATAATTAAGAGTGCTATTTATAACAATAACATTAATGACAAAGCTTATGATACTTAATGCAAATGACAATGCCAACCAAATCATCTTGCCATGTCATGCATTGAGACACATCACAAGAGTAAGAACTGAAATTCTATGCATAGTACACTGCCAAAACTAATTTCCATTAATCGTGACAACAAGACAGTGTGACTAGTACACAATACACACTCTATAGGTAACTGTCTAGTTACAAAGCACACTCATTGTCATCTAAATTCCACACTAAGTATGCTGATTATCTATGACAGGCCAGAGTATTCTCTAAGGTCACAATGACTGCATTATAACCAGACATTTATATTGCTTCAGCATTCTGGCTACCATGAGTACTTCGTTTCTCTACATTAGTTGTAAGAGTTTAAATAAATTAACTATCAATACATTACTTAGACTGAGACTCTGAAAAACTGCAGCGCAGAATGAGTCAGAGTACGACGATTACAATGCTCTGAAAAGCTATGCCTAACATTGCCTACTTCATTAACAATTATGAAACACCTACTAAAGCTGGATAAAGTAGCTTCGATGATGAAGCCTGACCGTTGACTTGGCATGGAACCCAAGTCAGAGTTTCTTCCACAAGGAACACTTGAAATACCTCCTTAATTGTAATCCACTGTCTGAGCTGCCAGTCCACGTCATCATACTCCACAAGCACCTGTAGAATTTTAAAACAACCACCAGTCAGATTAAACAAAGCTTATTGTTGCCACTGCAACATCATTACAGAATGAAAACTTGTGGTAGTTCTGACAATGCAGTATGTTGCTGGTCGTTATAGTATAGGTGTAGGGCATGTATCTGTAGTGCTGTTTTATAAATATGTCATTAAGAATAAACTCCCTGGATGTTCTTGAGTAGACCAAGGGGCTCACCAGGCTCACCAGGCCAGAACAGACAAACAAATTTAAAGTTACAGTCTGCTCATGCAATGTAGTCAATCAAACTCAATAAATCCATAAACAACTGTCAAGAGAGTAAAAAAATAAAATTGTTACATATACATTCATACAGTTCCTTCATAACTAAAATGCATTTGACAAAAGCTTGGGGTGTGCGCACAATCAGGCAGAAACAACGTATTCTGATAGGCAGCCAATTTCCAGGGCTCACATTCCTCTTATATTCTTGCAACCCTTGCCTTACCCCCAACCAGGTCATCTGACTGACTGACATAAATTTATTTAACGAAGCATCCATAACGAGGATGATATGCGTAACCAGGTCATCAATTCAGTTGAGCTTTTTAAGCTCAACCACTGGCAGCCAATAAGTGAAGTGTGAGATGTACCTCCTGAAATAAGAGGTAGACCTCCTGTAGTTGGCAGCTATGCAATTTAGCTAGACCTTCAACTTTAAGCTCATACCGTGGCTCACTATACTGCCTGGCTAATCATCTGCTGGCACTGAACCTCCATACATTTTGGATATTTTGGAGCAAACACAGTTTGGAATTAATGACCAGGACAAGAACTTTGAACTGAATGTGAGCTGGGAGAGAAAGTCAGTGCAAATGATAGACCATAAAGGAGGAGATGTGTGAGAATTTATGAAGGCATGATATCAATCTGGTAGCAGCAAAAACATTGAGAACTGACTGGACATGGTACAGGCGGACCTTACGGAGGCCTGTAAGAAGAGAATTGCAATAGTCAAATAATCAAACCAAATCATAGACTTTGCTTTTCGTGCATAGTGTCTTCTTCTATGCTCACCAATTCAACTGGTGAATAGCTGCCAAAATTTATGCTGATGGACTTGACACAGCTCATAATGCACTACAGCTAAAATGAATAACTAGATAATTTTATCTTCTGACAGCGATGCCTGCAGCATTGGATGCACTCATTACAGCTATCACTAAACGACATTCACAGTTATAAAGTCTTTCTCAGCAATGAGGGTGGATGAAGCTCTGGTCCCTCAACAACAGTTTTCATCGGTAGCTACAGACAACATAGGGTAATCACTTTTAGCAGAAGCAACTACAGGGTGTTTGTGTAACTGTTATGTTAACATATCTCTGTGTCCTGGATGGAATTTCAATCCCCTCCCCCAAGCAGTGACAGGCCAGCACAACAACCACTGTCGTACACATCTATATATCATAAAGCTTTAAAAAAGCTTTCTGTAATGCCTGCTATATGTCCATATACACATAACGTGAATGAAGAATTCCAGGATGGTTTTGAGCAATTGCAGCAGTTGCTATATTTGAGCTGAGGCATTCATTAGGTCATTTGAGGAAACTGTAGCTGATCACATGAGGATGTTGTGACCTGATGAAATGTGTACTGAGTTCCTACTCCGGATAGGAGGATATAATCTCGACATACTTGCTCAAAGCACACATTTACGCACTCAAATTCTAAGCATGTGCTGATCTCCAATACGATTGAGAAATTATTGTCTTGCTCAGAATAACGCTTTAATAACTCCATGTATATATATATATGTATATATATATATACATACAATTATACATAAATATATGTATACATATATACATATGAATTGTTAGATTTTAATAAACAAATAACACATTTTGCTACCGTGTCGCAATCTATGAAAACAGCTATTTGTAAGTAGCAGTTGTCTTAAATGTGGTATGGAGCTGCAGATCTTCTTAAAGAGATGCAGACACTGGGGTCACAAAAACACAGCAACAGACTAAATTCAGTTCATCCAATGATGCAGTTATTGCAATCTTGTAGAAAAGTTATTGGTGTTCGACAGACTGACCAACATGTTCATAATTGTTTACTTTCTCAAGAAAAAAATACTGGCTACCCCTTAAAATATTTCATTGTAAAGCATGCCACTTCAATCCCTGGAATATTTTTACCCCAACACACAATCATAATCGTAATCTCCAAATTTTTAAAGCTCCGCTTGAAAGCCAAGCACAGGACACCAGCTTATTCACAAGCACAACTATAGCAAGACAGTTAGGAATCATGAACTTAGTGCAACACTGGTCTAACCAATTTACTTGAACTCCAGAACACTTTAATTTACAAGTACTAGGTTGCAGCCTTGGCCCCAGTCTGGGCCACTGTGGGGGATTGGGCCTGAACTTTGTCCTTAACAGAACAGCCTTTGACCAAATAACCACTGACTGCTAAAACTCATCTGTAACATATCATGTACACTGAATGATGCTGAATACATATACATACATGCATGCATGTATACATACATACATACATACACACACACACATGCGCACATACACATGCTGTTACAGGCCTCTATACTTGTTAGTTAAGAAAATTTCTGAGCCTCAGACTCCTGTTGGATAATATCTAAAAGTAGTGATAAAGCAGAAGTATCAGAAGTTTTGAATATGCCATTGAGTGACAATCCTTAATCAGAGTTTGCAAAAAATAAAGATAAGAGTTGTCAGGAAGGCATGCAGAGTAAAGATGATATAATGAATATATTCTTGAGGTTAAAAGTTGCTGTTTTTTTCTGAAAAATAAATTCTCTATCGAACGTGAATAGTTTTTTTTAGCTACACCAGAGTTTGACTACAACACTACTGCTGAACCTCAGACATCTGACCATGAAACCATAAATTTCCAAGTATAAAACACACACACACCCATACCTAAACACATAAGTATGTATGTATGTATTGCACATTCATCAAACAAGTTAAGGACATAGAGACAGCACCACAGGACATGCCTTAAACACTAAGGACTAAATTTATGATCACACTGTACAAGCAAGTGTGCACCAGATGTTAACAAATAAGTTAGAACGAAAACAAAGAAAATGACTGGTTAATGGCGAATGAACAAACACGCATGCAAACACACACAAAAATACATACATACATACATACATACACACAATACAATACAATACATATAGGTCCATTTATGATAAATTAAATACTATATGATATACTGTACAGTTTCTGTGTTTAGTTTATAAACTAAATATTTAATATTTGTTATTCAAATGTAAAAATAAAATATATAAATAAATGGCATTACATGGATGTTGTCATGACCTAATATAGAATCAAGTAAATACAAAACATAATTGTAGTCACCATGGATAGGTTTCCATATTTTGTAATGTTATAAACATGCAATCCAGGTATTCAATCACATTTATAACAACAAATGGGGTTATTTAAATAGAAGTTGGTTTGATGAAAATAATTCTGAGCGTAAACACAAGTTGTATATATTACAATTATGCACATTACATTTATGAAAACTGCCATCAATCCAACTTCTAATGACTCAAAGAATTATTATAAATATTAAAATAATTCACGGCATTAAACTAAATGATAAAAAGATGGAAATAATTTACGAAACAAAAATACCATACATTTACACCACGTATACGCCACAGATCCCAAATAATGCCTATAGACTGATATCGTGATCCGATGGTGCATTGGCAAGCTTACATATGACCAAATCACCATAGAACTGTGTAGAACTGTTTCGTGAAATGGACTAACCTTGATATCGTTTTCGTTCTGTTGATAAAGTGAACTGGAAGACGCTCGTATAACTCCGGAACGCCAATCCCATTTGGAAGGCAGCAGTGACCTGACAGAAGAGGCATCGGTAGTCCGACCAGCGCCTTCTCCCTTCAGCAGCGACAGAAATCTCTTTCCTACTAACTCCTCGCGAATTTTCAGGGCCATCGTCGCCCAATTAACACTAAATCCATGATTCCGTCCGTCTTTTCGGACCAGATTCGACGACCATCGAACCGACTTCGTCGTCTGCGCCGTTCATATCCCGTCGTCCATCGCCGCGGAATCGACCCAACAGCAACGCAAAACGACAACTAAGCTCGGGTCGGCCAAACAACAGGACGCGTTTTTGTTCCACCGCCCGATCTTCGCAAACATGTTTATCTCGTGCCCAGCCGAACTCATAAACTCCACCTTTAAGGCCATTTATATTAATATACATAGCACAGTCGGCGAGTATAGGCCTACGCTATATATATATATGCAAATATATATATATATAATATATTTGTAGGTATACAATCAATGTGTCCCAACAGAGGTCACTTTACTGATGCGCGTGAACCGATGGTCATTGGTCAAGCCTTCCATAGCAGACGACAGCGCATCTGCAGTCAGTTCTAGGCCTGTGCGCATTTTATAACCTACTCGCATGGTGATGCATAGGCCTAATCGTAACTGAACTTTCTAAAGCGCTGTTGTCAAGCTATGTTTATGGACAAATTATGTCACCAACTTTTAATGCCCATTGATTAGCTCTGCGGCAAGTGAACGAAGAAGATGATGACGATTAGTTGTGATGGTGATGTTGAATGATGATGAATGATGACGATGATGATTAGGAGTGAGTATACAATACTAGCAGCATTAATAGGCCTACTGGGAGTGTTATCAGTAGAAATTACTTTCAAAGGGTAGAGATCGGTCAATGTTTCCTGTAGGCCTACGTTATAAAGCCCTATTAATTACTATTTTGTCCTGGGTAGCCTACACATGATTTGGAGAATTACTGCAACAATCTTAATGCTCACGGGAAAAAACATTGCAATTGTCAGAATGAGCAAAATCTGGGTTCACACCAAATTCAAAGGAAGTCAAGTTGAAGACTGGGATTGAGTGCGTATCCTTCGATGCAACAGTAATTGATTGTCACCTTTGAGCGTCAACGAGATAACTGATCACCTGGTCTGATCAGAGGATTGGTTTTGCATTATGATTCCTTCATTAAAACAAGCCACTGCAACAGTTTTGTTATTATTATTCTTTTTTAGGTTTGCAGCTGTAAGCCTACGTTATAAAGCCCTATTAATTAATATTTTGTCTTGGGTAGCCTACGCACGATTTATTTGGACTTAAATGATTAAAGGTATTTAATTGGAGAAGTACTGCAACAACCTTAATGCTCACGGGAAAAAACATTGCCAGTATCAGAATGAGCAAAATCTGGGTGCACACTCAATTCAAAGGAAGTCAAGTTGAAGACCAAAGTGAGCAAAAATACCACAATATGATTCTATTTTTTCTGTCATTATTTCATTGAGAGTTTAAGAATATCATAAATCAAGTCCATCTTGAACTTGCATTACCTGGGAATTGAAACGCATAAGCTATTGATTGACATCCAAAACCAATGTAGGGCCTAAATGCGAACTTATTTTCTAATTAATATCCAGCGAATAAGGATATTTTCTTGACATGTCATAATCCCTGGCCCAGTCTTCTCATTTATATGTTTGGCATTTTATTTACAGGTGCTTTACCGAATTATGTAAACCTAATTACTGACATTAGATAATAAATATAATACTTCAACAAGTCTAAAATACCTTGGCCTGCACAAATAACCTAGTGTAGCAGTACCTAAAATAAGTGAAAAATTCAGCTACACACAATGTAATGTAATAGAGCATTTACATAGCACCCCTTCATGATATCTACTCAGAGGCAATGGCATAAACGATGTTAAATGTCATAGTGATCGAGTAACATACGACTGTTAGCAAAACTATGCACAGTAAGTTGAAAAGTCGCAAGAGATTGGAACACGCACAAGTGTGGATCCAATCAATGAAGTTTCCGTCGACAGCTGGCAGATGGCGTGGATGTTCTGAGTCTAAGGGCCAAGCTCTGGTGATTATATAACTGTGTGTCAAAGGCAAGAAGAAGTAAGTGAAACCAAGCCCAGTTTACGAATTTTGTCTATGTTGAAGTTCATTCCAACTGCATTATATTTGGGAATTACATTTGAGTCTAAAGACATGAGCTTTCAAATACTAATTAACAAAAGTAATAGATCTTGCATTTATTTATGAAACAATGTATAGATGTTCCCAATGACATTAAATAAGAAGCACCTGAATCAATATATGGAAAACAGTTTAATTTACTACTCCATGACATTCAAAATTAATATTACTTCAGAGCAAAGAATTTTTGTTCATTACCAGTATAAATAAGCAACATTCAGATCTGCTCAGTGCTCACGTTTTAAACTTAAAACTATGTCAATTCACTAGTGACTCATTTCTTCACACAATTCACATACCAATTAGTTCAGACTAAAGATTGTTAATTTCTGGTTTAAAAAACTAAACTACACATCACATGAATCATTTTCTTCAGCATCAATATGTTTTGCTTAACTCAAAAAAATTATTATTTATGTGAATACTTATTCAACCAATAAATGGATGACATTAAGTTTTCAGTTATTTTCCACTTCCATTGTCATTAGAAGGCTCAGTCCTCTTCTCACTCACATGAACATGTCGTCATAGCCAGAGGGAGGGAGGTGATCAGAGTCACAACTAAAACAAAGGAAACCTCACCTCATTACAAAATACGTTACAGGCACAAACACAAAATGCAACAATAAATAAAAGGAATATTCCTTCAAAAAACAACCTGTTATTTTAATTTAAAAATTTTAATTGATCAACTGATCATAATATTACATCGCTATAAATATCTTAAACAACTACTGTAACTTCCTTTGTGATTGAACTCCTGCTGTATGCTGACTATCAACAGTAAAGCATCCTAGACAGAAGTCGATACTTTTGGTGATATACAATTGCTGGTAGTAAAATTATAAACAGTTGCTTTTACCCTGATCTCTGGTTTCGGAAGTCCGGATGCATGCTTCCAGATGGATCGGGCACAAATGGACCAATGGATGGATCGAACCAGGCACCAGAGGGAACAGCAACCCTATATGAAAGTAATATTGCTGCATCAAACGAATTGAAGCAATAAAATTGTTTTTTACAAATTAATTATTAGAAATACTTAAATCAAACGGATTTAATCATCAACTTCTTCTCTTTATCACAAAAAATGATCGAAGAGTCCGATTGAGACTAACTTTTTTCATTTGTCTCAACAACTAAAGCTACATCTAGGAGAAATATTGACACTAAATTCAGAGTTATTTCAGGGTCATAAAATAAAATAAAATTAAAAAATGGCTGGATCTCATTCTTTCTTATGTTTTTCATCTTGATAATGGCTATCTGTGAATATATTCACATTATACGATACTCATTTATTTTATTAATTATCTTCTTGTAAGGATTGTAATGAGCCATCATATCTATTTGACTGATGACATTACTGAAATGTTTAATTTCATACATAATATTCACATCATAAACATAAGTATCTATCTGTAGACACATGTACACCATGATAGGTAGTCCGAACAGTTTTTAGGATAATTCACATGATAAATACAATATTCCCTTGATCTAAAATCAGCAACTGTGCACAATGAAACAAGATGTGCTCAGCACAACATTTAAATTTCTTTTCCTGCAGTTGAAACACTGCTGAACGTTCTGACCACACCTGAGAACAGCATCGCAAAATTGGAAAGCCATTGAAAATTGGTTAAACAGCATGCTTTGGATTTATCTGGCAGTGTTGATGAAGAACAAGAAAAGTGGTCCCTGTACAGTGTAAAAGTGTCAATCAACAAAGTTTAAAATAGGCCAACAACATCTTATAACAACCCAACACATTCTTCACAATCTACAGAAACCTCCTGGAAAATGCACTGCGTAAATTATGTCTATCCATTACATCACAGAAAACCTAAGGTCCATCATATAAAGAGCCAATAACTAACAAATTTTATTCATTAGGTAAAACACTAACTAACCTCTATAGACCTTAGTCAGGACAGTGCTAAACGTATCCATACACAGCCAATATCGGATTAGCTACCAGAATAATGTTGTTACCTTTCAATTGAAGCATCAAACTTGAACATGGACTCGAATGCCTTCTTGGATGGTTTAAGAGATGGCATCTGCTTGAACTCCACCCGCTCCCCAACCAGATGATGCTGGATATAACCTACAGGAAACCAGGTATGACAATAAGTACCGGTACAGATCCTCTGTCTCTAAGAAGCAGAAAGTGAGTGTTTCATTAGCCCACATATGAGGTACTACTCAGTAAGATAGCATAAAATGGTGACTACCTAGACAACCCGTAGTCTTTTATGTACATATATTGTACAAACTTATGTGCGTATATCTTCATATATTATCATTAAGCACCTCACAAAAACACTCAATGTAATCATGAAAAGACAGGCCAAGGCTTCTATGTACTGCAGCATCTTGAATAAATTCTTAATGCAGGGTGCCATGTTATTGGATGATTACTCAATTGTCTCAATTCATTCCAGCCTAATGAAAAGTTCAGAAACACAGAAACTGACAAAAAGACAAGAAACCAAGCAAGAGTATGATTACAAACCTAGTAAGACGCAATGGCAGAAGATCTTCTCAGAAAATATACCTCACCAAATATAAAAATGAACCCTGCACAGAAAATGCCATACAAACCAGTTTTGATGATAAGACCCATACAACCTACCATGTCATTGATTAAAATCGATTAGTTATCCATCTCTGAATACCACCAGACCCATCATCGTCGATCATCAATTATTGTCATCATCATCACCCATATAGTCATTCGGTTGATTACCAACTTACCAGTAAGGTAGAAATTCAACACAGACTGAGGACTTTCATTGAGGAAGAAGGAACGCAGGCTTTGGTCGTTTGCTGGAGCCATGCACGCCTGCATAATAATAAATACAATAATAATAACTGAGATAACAATGCCAGTAATAATAATAATAATAAGGATATCAATAATAATGACATTAATAATAATAATATAAAAAATATCATGAATAATAAAAAAGATAATAAAAATTATAATATTAATAACGATAATAATGATAACATTGATAATAACAATGATGATGACAATGACTATGACAAAAGAAATATACCAGAGGTCTCGTTTTGCAGGCACTATAGAAATTTCCAGTTAGTGATCACAATTGCGAAGATCTCAAAAACGTTCTGACGATATGATTTCAGGTTTCTTTATTATGCTTCCCATAGACAATTTTAGATAGCATCATGTTCACGTGCTTACCCAAGCATTTGGAATAGTCTTTGTGTCTTCTTTGGCAAGTTGAGCAGATAAGGAGGTGGCAGGTGTGAGGGTGGTTGGGATGGCAGAGATCCAGCAGTTTGAGAGGCCAGCTGCGAAACAGGTGCACTGCAATAATAATAATATCAATAATAATGACATTCATAATAATAATTAAAATAATAATAAAAAATAAATAAAAATAATATGAATAACTACAACAATAATAAGAATTATAATATTAATAATGATAATAATGATAATAATGAGGATGACAATAACAATAACAATATACCCGGAGTCACTTTTGTAGGTGCTATAGACATTTTGAGTTAATGATCACAATTGCAAAGATTTCAAAAACGTTCTGAAGATATGATTGTAGCTTTCTGTTATATGCTTGTTACGCGCAGTTTTAAACAGTTTCGTATGCTCATTCTTACCATTATTACCCGAGCCCAGGGTATCGTCGCCTTGGAGCAGCGAGAAGGCTCTGGAAAGAGGGTGGATGGGATGGCAGGGATCCAGCTGCAGGAGATTCCAGATGCAAGACCGGCACACCGCAAATAATAATAATATAAATAATAATGACATTTATAATAATAACAATAATATTATAAATAATAATATGAATAATTGCAATAAAATTAACAATTATAACATTATGAATGATTACAATGATAACAACGATCGACAATAACAATGTCAATAACAACAATATACTGGGGTCATGTCCTCAGCAAAGTTCTACTGCCGGCGCATTTTGGGGAAGCTTTTCAGACACAATAATAATAAATAACAACACCACTATAGATTACAGAAGGCAACAACAAAGAAACTATAGCAGAGTATTGTATTCTATATAAGTACATTAATTTATATAATGCCAATTACAGCAGTGGTCTTTCAGTAGTGCTCCCAGTTTGAGATTCCTGATAATAGAAAAACGTTTGGAGGAGACTCAGGAGATAGAAGGACAATTCCTACTAGATAAATGCTTTACAATTCAACATTGGCCAATCAGTTAGAGCGGTCAGCGCGTAACATTCAGCGTGCGCTGAACGAACAGATTCAACCCTCGTCCGAGGCATCACTGTATACAGACCTTGAACAAGTCCGTCGTGCACAATTGCTCTGCAGTGCAACAGCCATTGCGCCATCGAGACGTGTGCACTTTTGAGCAAAAACTATTGGAAGAAGGGCAGTATCAAATTTCGGTAATAAATAAATTGATTAATTAATAATTAAATAGACCTAATTTTACATAAATTCTTAAACTGTGTATCGAGTGCAAAATACAGAAACATGGGATCATCAACAGGAAACAAGAAATTGTACGAAGTCTATACCAGTAGAGCCACCCCACCCTATCTTTATGGCATAAAGAAGTGAGTGTGGCAGGGTGAAAGTAATTTCTACATGCACGTCATACACCTGCCTTGCCACCAAAAAAAAAACCCAAATAAATACAAGCATTTTCGCTCAAAATATCTTAACCAAAAGAATATAAAGTCATATCACTATCCTACAACACTTCAATACTCCCAGTGGCCAGCGCTCATATCTTTGTCAGTTGTTCACAGTCCGACCACTTCACTCAACCCATCCTTCTTCCACTCTAACACTCCTCCATTCCGTCACCTCATCATTCATATTCGCTAATCGCTCAATAGCCTTATTGGAACAAGCCGAGTATTAAAGCAAATATCTGACTCATTCACTGAACTAACCAAAACCTCAACTCTGGCTATCTCACTAAAAACACTGCAGTTTCACAAACTCTGATTTCTCATCTTTTACCCTATCACCCTCACTGTTTCAACTTAAAACACTATCCACCTTATCCATCCAACTATCTGCCTGCTTGACTTTGGATCTTGATCAATTGTCTAGCAATTTTGTCCTGGTTAAGCATCTCGGAATAAGTTGGCTCACACACCAATTGATTTTGTAAGAGTTGTAGAAATTTCGAGATTATGACAACAATAAAGAAAATTTCAAAATGTTCTCAAGATAATGATTGCAGGGAAATTCTGTGTTATGTTTGTCATCGAGAGCTTTAAACAGATTTATATCCACATGCTTACACGATCCCTTGGAACCATCGTCGTAGAGTATCGGGAAAGTTCAGCTGATGCGGAGGAAGAGAGGGTAGTGGAGATGGCAGGGATCCAGCTGCTGAAGAAGACGGTTGCAAACGAGGTACCCTGTAAATAATAATAACATCAATAATAATGACATTTATTATAAGGTAAAACAGAGCTTAGGTTGTTAAATTATTTCCATTTAAATGAGGTTGTTAAATTATTTATATACAAATGATGGTCAGTTGGTCACTTTAGAGAATAGGAAACCCTTTATTAGCAACTGTAGCTTAAATGGTAGCTGGATTGATGAAAAGAATTATGTTTAAATTTAAATTGGACTGATGAAAATATCATGCTTAAGTAGAAACCGTTTTAATGCGAGAATGTTTATAGGCCTATAACGGATGTAAACAAGTCGTGTATGCAAAAACTCGATTGATGAAAAGAAATATGTATACCTAAATGGAAGCTGGATTGATGAAAAGAAATATACCTACATGGAAGCTGGATTGATGAAAAGAAATACATGTATACCTACATGGAAGCTGGATTGATGAAAAGAAATACATGTATACCTAAATGGAAGCTGGGTTTCATTTGTTTTTGGCGTTTCTTAATTTAGCAACCTAATCTACGGGATATAGTAAACGAAAATAACAACCTGAACTATGATTTTAACTATTATAATATAAATGATAATATGAATAATTACATTAAAAATAACAGTTATAATAGTTTGCCTTGGTTAAGCATCTCTCCATCAGCTGGTTCACATGCCAATTCACTTTCGTAGGCGTTGCAGAAATACGTCTAGATTATGATCACAATAAACAAGATTTCAAAAGCGTTCTGAAGTAATTGTAAATATTACACTTTGTTTGCATGATTATTTTCTATGATTACATGGTGTGGTGGCTAGCTTGCAGTGCCTTTAACTCAGAGGTTGAGGGTTTCATCCCTACATTGGCAAAAGATGCTTCTTGGTTTCATGCTCGTCTTGTACCTTGTAGAGAACTTGTGATCAAGACATTATGCTTAAGCAGAAGACCAGTATTTCCCCAAACCGTGTTCTGCGTAACCCTAGGGTTCCGTGAGGTGAAGACAATTTTCTGTTTTAAGTTTCTATATTGGTCCCTTTAAAAAATGTATATAGTGTCCTATTATATCATAGCTTGCAAACTGGTGACATCAATACAAATAATTAGGCCAGATGTAATGTTGTAAGACATGAAAGCAGGGAAATAGATTGACTACTATAAGGATATGATGCTGCTGTAATATGCCGGTTACAAGTTGTATTAAATTTAGAGAAGTTCAGTTTCAACAAAAGCGCTTTGTGAAATAATATTATAGCAGTATTTCAAATTTTTACAGTTACACATCAACAAACTTTGTCAGGAGAAGAAACAAAAGCATAGCATAGCTTACATTGAACATTTATAAGTTGGCGCATAATTTTCCTATTTTGCGTTGAGATTTCCTTTCTAAGTGTGTTTACAAATAAGCTTTGAACAATTTAAAATAAATAACACGAATTTTTCAAAGGAGACTTTTTACTTAACATCTACGTATAACTTAATATGAAAAAGAAGTAAATCTTATTTTAGCGTCATAAATTACCCCTGTTGATAAATAGCATCGCACATTAATCTCCATGGCAAATCAGGTTAAGCCAAGTTAGGGACTGTTCACATATTATATAACGCTCAAGGTGTTAGGTGGGTGGGTTCCGGTTTTGTATGTGTTATATTGTCTAGGGCGGGGTGGGTGAGTGGGGGGATGGGTTGAAGGTCTCATTATATAACAAAACTAGCACATTAGCTGCCACCTGGAGAATTGATCTGTCGTTCTTACTTATTATTTATAAATCCACTTTTAACAATTTCCTGTTTACAATTTTAACAATTTCCTGTGCATAGCTTTAAATGCTCTTAAATTCAATTCTGCATGCTTTGTTTTGATTCTAGTTTAAATTCAAATTAATTCACTTGAAATAATTATTTTGGTAGGTATTATCAAGATGTTTGATTTAATTTTCTATAGTATGTGTAAATAGTTTATATGTTTGGTTAAATATCCAATTGCAGTTGTAATATACACTTCGTATACATCATACGCTATTAAATAGATAGAGTTGTACCGCGAACCGATCGATAAATACCTGATAGTGCAATATTAAACCAATCCATTCTGTGTGATACTGTAATCCTCATTTCTAGTTCAAAGTAGGAACTGGAAAACTAAAATGGTGTTTTTAAATAGGATGTACGTCACTACTGTGTATTATCATGCTGTATTAGTACGCTTACATGTAGATACATGGTGACAATCGTCGACTACCCAATTAGTTACCGTAATTATTACAAGTGAATTTAACGCCATTAAATGTCCGATTATTTAGATGCAGAGAAGCTCCATACATCCTGTCTAATCATCATTGGCATGAGAGAATACACAATTTTAAGATGGCTTTTGTTACATAGCTAATTGGGCATATGATGATTTTCTTACTGCAGTTCTTGAAATTGATAAAGGCGATTATCAGTTGAATCACTACTATTAAAGTGCTAACTAACATTGTATTGTTATAAAAGTTTCATATTGTGCAATACAATTATGTCCATTGTATGTCTTTTAATGTGCTTATAGGCTGGGGTGGGGTAGGGGTAGGTAGCATATCTGTTATATAACATAGGGGTGGGAGGGTCACAGCTGCTGTTATATAACATTATTTGGGGTGGAGGTGGGTCAAAAATTGGGATTTTATGCATTATATAATATGTGACCGGCCCCTTGGCATAATTCTATGTATCTACCTGAACATTGTTATATACCTTTGAATGCCTCACAGCTGGCCTTACTTGCATCGGTGTTCTAAGGAACATAAAATTTACTGATGCTTTTTGATTTATTAATTTCCACACAATTTTGGCACAATTGCAATTCCGCAGATCGGCGATATTCCACAGCACAAGTGTCAATTCCGTGGCGCTCTGTGAAATTCCACGGCTGTAGAAAATCGTGATCCTTGATGTAGTTTTGGAAGGTCTTTGCTGATAGTCTTACACAAACAGGCAGAGATGATCTACCAATGAACTAATGTATTATCTGTTTTTGTCTTTTTACTCCTAACAGGCTATCATAGAAACCGGTCGTCTACAAAAGTCACCCTTCCTCATCCGAATCAATGATGTTAAAGGAACACCAGAAATGGGTAGGTGTAAACCTCAGAAAGTTAACATGTTTCATAAGGCATCTGTTTTCATATTAGCATTGCTTACTTCTTGAGTACTGAATTCATGCTTTACGGCAGTGACATTTGAGAATGATGGAACAAAGCACTACTGCAGCCATCTCATAATTAACTGTGTAATGACTGCATGTTCTGAAGTGCATGGTAAGAAATGTTATCTGATGTGTCCTTGTTTGTTTTTCATTTATGTGTGTGTGTGCTTGCAACTAGGATGGCTAGATAGGTTGCAATTACTTGTTTTTCTTTGTCTTTCCAAACTGTGTATTGTAAGGGAAACACATTTTTATTTGTTCTTGTAAAGGAATTCAAAATGTTGTTAATATGTGTGCATTGTCGATACCAGAGAAACATTAACATTAACTTTACTGGTACGTGTTGGGAGCGCCAATGATTCGTTTTTCTTAAAGTAGTGCATTGTAAACATAATTTGCATTTGCAATTTTTTCTCTGCAGTAAGGAGATTTAAAATGAACAACATCTTTTTATGTAACTTATGGAGTATCTTTGTGGCAATGTTATTTTTAATGTGTTTCACACCATTGTATGTTGGTCAGTGTTTAGTCAACTACCATTAGTGTGATCGCTTTTTCAAGTTAAATATAATCAGCTTGAAGCATTACTTACATGAAAGTAAGAAAAATAGATTAATATTTGTGAGAATTCATTCATTATGAAGATTTATATAGCATCCCTTCAAGGTTACTACTCAGGAGTGCTACTGACCCCAGCAAGGCTGAAAATAACAGTTTTAAAGTTTATTGTTGCATTAAATCATTTTTTTTCTCACCATATTTAGATTGCTGTCGCGGGAACACTCCACCAAGAAAAAGATTCAGAGGTAATCTAAAGGGCTGCAGCTTTAAACAATTAATTGATCAATTACTCGTTTTGCATAACAGATACCAAAATTAATTAGATTGATCATTATTATTACGAAGTTTTTAAAATGATTAGTAAAAGTTAAATTTTGGAGATTAATTATGTAATCAGTACTTGTCACGGCAAGATGATTGCATAGCTATACTATTGAAGGAGAATGGTTATGATTATAAATGTACATCACATTATAGTTTCTTCTTTACAAAGTTGATGTTTTTTCTGTTTATAATAAGCAGAGAACGATATTGGTGAGGAATCGAGTGACCAGGACAAAGATAGCGAGGATGCGGGCAATGCTGAAGGAGGAGAAAGTTCAAATTCCTCTCAGACCAGTCAAGATGATGACTTCAATCAAGACGACAGTGATGAGGGTGATGGCGACGATGATGACGACGAGCAGGACCTGATAGAAGATATTGCAAAGGTTAGAATTGGACTGTCATCTGTAGTCTATTAAGAAGTTGCAAAACTCTTAAAACTTAAGGTCCATTGCTAGGAAAAAATAGCAAAATATGATCAATAGTCGTATTTTGGTCATTTAAAGCACACCATGTTGTCTTCTAAAATATGTATGATATTATATTGCAACATTTTCTACATCGAACCATTTTTATCCCTTGTGTCTTAAGTGGAGCAGATAGTGTGTCCTGAACTCTTAAAGATACCAGTGAAAGTATATTCAGAGGCAAAATGTTCCACAGAGATGAACCCACTGAGGAAAAATTGCACCCTTGAAATGGCCAGGGGATGAAAAATACAGCCAGAAGCTGCCAGGACAGCTTGAAACCGATGTAAAGATAATGAGATGTACAAAAGTCTAGCACTGATTATTATTGGGTTGAAGGCACTGTATGTTAGCTCCTTTTGGAATTATTCTTTTGTGTATTAAATGTTTTTTAATTGTGTTATCCTATCACTGTAATTGAATATTAAATTTTCTTTGTAGTCGGATTTGGGAGAGTACATGAATGAAGTGATAAAACTTGCCGATATTGACCCAAAAATGTTGGGAAACACCTACAAACAAACTAAGGCGCATCTTATATATGGAAAACCGGGTGAGCTTATTATGTGGCCAATGACCATAACTCATCTTATCTTCATTGAGTAAATTGCAGGAATAGAGGTTTCTACCATTCAAACACAAGACTGATTAGTTAGGTGACAATGTGGATCTAATCCGAAACATGGAACAATAATTACATAACTTCTGGTCAAGTGATTAATTGGTCTTCTCTGTTAGTACAACAGATGTAGCAGAACACTTGGAACAAAGTGCTAGAGTTGTTTGCTTATATTATAAATGCTAGACATCTCAAATAGACAACCCCTCGGTAAAGTAAGTAAGTAAGTAAGTATATTCTTTAATCAGACGTCTGCAAACGCACAACATGTACATTGTTGTACAAATTAACAAGTACGAACAAAAACATTACATATGCATAATCTGTTGCAGGCAATTTTAGTTTTTTTCTATCACAAACTGTGTGTTGCATTTTATGTTATTCTGACAACTCTCATTTGTATTGTGTAGGATTAACTATAAGAGTAATGAAATATCTGAAAAAAAGAAAGTTGCCCAAAACAAAGCTGGTAAAAGTCCGAGTGAAAAGCTGTACATCACAGAAGCTCCAAGAGACATATGATAATGTAAGTCTCTATTATATCATAGCCAGGTCAATACACAGATAGTTTGATTCGGAAGTTGGGCTTCTTGTTTACATATAAAATTTGCTTTTATTATAAATGCTAGATAAAATTTCCGATTAACCAAGTGTTTGAACTGACAAGTATGAATGGATAGATATTTATTCCTTCACTCATAGTGCTTCATTTAGAAAGGAACATATTTATCACTTCATTCTAACAGAAATCCATAACTCACCTTGTCACCTTGTGCTGTTATTTCTTGGAAATCTAGCGACCACCATGACCAGTCCTCTCCATTTTTTTTCTTTCTGAAGTTGCATCCCTTAATTTCTCCAGGCTCATTTCAGTTTTTTCATGTATCACATCCTTCCATTTTTTCCTTGGGCACCCTCTTTTCTTCCTTCCTCCTACACATGCCAGCATCATTTTCTATTCCATTCCATTTTATCACATGACATGTCCGAAAAACCCCAGCTTCCTTCTCAACGCTGTTTGTTGTAACGTCTCATTATTCTCAACTCCAATCTTCCTGGGCAATTCTTCGTTTGTCTTCTTCTCCGTCCATGATATTCTCTGCATCTTCCTCCATATCCACATTTCGCATGCGTTGATCTTCTTCTCTGTGTTCTTTGTCATTGTCCAGGTCTCACAGCCATATAGTACTAAGATCATTGCTCTTACTAATCTTTTGTGTGTGTCTATGCTCACATGTTTGTCTTTCCATATCTTTCCCAGTCCGTTCATTGCAGTTTTCCCTATCGCCACCCTTCTCTTTATTTCCGATTCACATTTTCCCTCTTTTCTATTAATGGTCCCAGGAACGTGAAGCTTGTTACCACCTCTATTTCCTCTCCGTCTATCTCCAAACTGTCCCAATCAGCTGTTATCATTACCTTTGTCTTCTTTAAGTTGAAGTATAGGCCTGCCTTCTTGCTTTCTCTCTTCAGTCTTCTTATCAGATTTTCCAGATCTGCTTTCTTCCCTGCCAGTAGTGTTGTGGCATCTGCATATCTTAGATTATTCCATGTCCTTCCTGCTATCTTTACTCCTTCAGTTGCAAAGATAGCAGGAAGGACATTGAATAATCCATAACTAACAGTCTTTGATATCATCCGTTAAATTGCAGCATGCTTACAGGCTGGGCTTTAAGTCATATACTGTACTTTTATGCTGTAGGCGGCTTCACTGGACCCTGCAATTGCCGTTCTCGAGAATATTCAGTTTATGCTTCCAGACGTTCAACAGACCTTCAACGTGTTGTTGAACCAAATTCATGACGAAATGCGTCACATCGTCACAATTGCTACCACCACAGAACTGAGTAGCGTGTCAATGCAGGATCTATTTTACCTGACTCGACTGAATGTAAGTCAGGATTGTGAAAATATTATGAAATAAATAATGGCTTACATGCATGCATGGCAATATGTAGGTTTAACATTAATCACCCTGAAAATATAGACTATAACTAATTTTAAGTTAATTTTTCCCGTAAACCCTTGTCTCCACCTCATAATATGATTTATAGTTTTACAATGCATTCAAACAACGCATCCAATTTGTTCATGAGACCCTTGTCTTCCCCTCACGGAATAGCAATGCTGCTTTAGAGAAACTTATTTGGACCATCTGACCTAAGACGCCTGCAAATCTGTCCTTTATTTTCTTCACCTTTTGTATATTTTAAACAATAATTTCAGATTAGGCAAGGCTAGACTACTGGTTTCTACACAGGTTAATGTGACCTTGTCTAATGATAGACTATTTGACATTCTGACATCTCTTGCTAGCTCAGTTTAGTTGATCATTGGTCATTTTTTCAACTCTGTTAATATCTTCATGTTTTGAAGTCCTAGCAGCCACTGTACAGTTTAATATCACTTACATTAGTGATATTAAACTTATTCAAAAGAAGTCAACATATATCTTTAAAGGTTAAAGACATAAAGAAGTCTGGTCTTAAAATGTACGTCTATTGTCACAGTTTTGTAAGCAGCTCAGGTTCTTAATCAACGATTAAACAAATCCAACATTATCTTGTCAAGGTATGTTGTGACAACAAACATGTCCAATTGCTTTGTTATTCCACAAGCTATAGTTATTGGAATAAGTTTTCTACAATATAAAATGTTACTAACTAGTATTTTTTTTCTTTCAGGAGCTCCTGTGAACAGCTGGCAAAAGAACAAGTTTTCCAAACTTACTGTGTTATACTTACTGTGTTTAAAGAGCAGCTTTTTGTAGATAAGAAGAAATAATTTACTGTGTGAAGTTGTTCAAGACTGTCCATGTTTACAGGTTGGGCTTTAAGTCAGAAATTCTAAGTTTTGTTTTTGTTTACTCTCTGTGAGCTATGTGACAGTAGATATGTGACAGTAGTCACCAATGAGCTGGCATTATACAGATTGTCACTATCATTAAAATAAGTGGTTTATTATATATACTGTACTTTCAACGTGTTGAAGGTCTGCTGAAGGTATGTTGTGACAACATACCTTCAGCAGACCTTCCACACGTTGAAAGGTCTGCTGACTTGGATCACGCCTTTATAGCTACATTCGCATTTATCGATCTGAATTTCACGAGTCAATTGATACATGTTACATCATTTAGTGACGACTGAATAGTGTGTGATGGTATAGTTATTGTAGTAGATCTTTTGCCATCCTTTTCAATAGGAGCTACTGCATCTGCTTGAGTTCCACCATGGCTTGAAGTGGTGTCAAAGGACATGGCCTTCTCATTCTCATCTAGATTCCAATGGCCTACACATTCTCATCAAGATTCCAACTTTTAGTTGCTTCAGCTACGGCATTAGCCATAGTGTCACCAATTATTATATTTTGCATTTTAGCCCACTGGTCAGGAAACAATGATCGGCAAGGGTCGACTTCTCAGGATGTCAAGAAATACCAGGGCGCAACTTACTATCCCATGTCTGACAAGTGAAATGTTTAAAATTTCAATACCAATGCTGTCCTTCAATGTCAATAGTTTCTGATCTGTTTTTTACTCTGCTTCATCAAGTGGACCGTCAATTCAAAGCTAGACCATTGCTGCGTTTCTATCACTAACCTTCATGTTATCAAGAGTTATATATTTGTTATTTGATCATTAATTTATAAAACAAATATCACAGAATATGGTTCTCAACTATCGATGTACATCGCACTCATCGCATTATAATAGTTAAAAATATTAGGTTTCATAAGCTTTGCTATAAGTGTTTAACTGGCACCAGAAACACGATGCATGATGACATGCAAAATTTAATTTGTCATGTGGCACTCCTAAATAATGGAATTTTAAAACAGATTTTGCACATGAGTTTCTTCTACCAATACGAACAGAACTACCTTTCGGTAGAATCCTATAAAGTGGGGTTCATTATTTTACGATAATGTAAATGACAGTAGCGGTTTTTATTCTATAGGCCTATATGCATATTGGGAGCACTTAACACCAAACAGACCCAAAAGATAGCGAAAAAGCTCAAAGAAATTACTTCTGCAGCTCTGTGTTGATAAAATACACTAACAGCATTTTTCCTTGTAGCCCTAACAACAATATGTACAGAAATGATACAGATGATACGTTGTGCACAGGCAGAGAAATGATGTCACAGGTTAAATATTACATATCTTTTGCACTGTTTTGAATTCCAGCTGTTTAAGTTGTAAATTATGCATCATTTTCCATCTGATTTCAACAGGGACTTCTCAATTTCCATCGACTGGTTCCATAAGTGTTTGCATATGGGCCTGATATGTATCTGTGTATAGGGCTAAAATAGAAAATAGGGTGCTTTTTACACAGTGTGTAGCTGATATTGTCGAATGTGCAGTTGACTTGTCTGGGGTGTGCAATGTGTGTAGCATGAATGCTTGAAAGTTTGGCTAAGTCAACTACAGATGATTTGATTCTATTGCACATGCTTTTACTGACAAGTTTCAAGGAAAGATGTGCTGTGGACATTCCAAAGTGTTTTAGATACTCTTGTGTATGTATGTTTGGGGCCGTTCACATATTATATAACGCTCAAGGGGTAGGTGGGTGGGTTCCGGTTTTGTTAGCGTTATATTGTGTTGGGTGGGGGGGGGGGTAGGTTGAAGGTTTTGTTATATAACAAACTGCCCCGAGATTATTAAAAAAATATGTTTTTCACTACCATCCTAGTAATATATGATGGAAGGTCACCGATGAACTGGATGATGAAGGTTGCAAGCAGATACAATTCACATGACTTAAAGTAACAGGCTAAGAAGAGATTTCGGAGATCTGATCGAGAGATCTCAGTCAGATTAGAGAGGGTGCAATTCGTTGGCAAGACATTAAGAGGAGGCAATCCGAAAGTGTCAATTATAATGGAGTGAATCTTAGCCGGTGAGAAGGTGGGGTTGGTGGTGATGCACCCCCACCACGCCGGTGTGTAAGCTGGTCACCCTCACGTGGCTTTTGTGGGAGCTGAGAAATTTTCGAGGATTTACATTATATTGCATTACGACGACTAAGAAGGCCGTCTTTTGGGTCTGTTTCTGAGGAGCTGATCCTCGCCTCTCAATTAAACCCACTGTCGCTCCCGGTATCATGAACTTTAAAAATACGCTTTCATACGAGTCTACATTTTCATTGCCTCCTCTGACCCTCTGAAAACCGGAGTCTCCCACCGACTACTTTTCACAACCCCTCTGATTCGGCGCAGCGCTCGTGAGTAAGCTGTGCTTGGATTTCGAGTGGCACTTTAGAAGTGTGGAGGTTACGAGTACGATCCCTAGAAACCAGGACTTGTAGCCAGAGCCAGCGTCGTTCTTCGCTCCTGGCACGTTCTTCCGGACCTTCGCGCTCTCATATTCTTTTAGTTCTGCAAATCGAAGTTTTATCCCACTGAGTGCGGCTGCTGCAGTCAACCATTGAACTTTATCGGCGCCGTTCAATGGCATATCCAACGCGAACAAGCAGTTAAGTTGGGTGTTCACCAATATGGAAGAAGCCACTTGCAAATGGTCGGTTACGTCACTTTGCAAACACTCTATAACTAATACGATGTGTATGGTTTTGTCGTTGGTGACTTCCGCCTCCTTTTACCATGGCAACCATCTCTTAAATGGCGGAATCGCGCTTAAACATCTTGTATAAAAACAGTTGGCCATTTATAATAATATCATGCACTTGGTTTACAAAAACATGCTTTGGCACAGAAACAAATATCGTTGCGTTGATTGGTCTAATCATGCTGGCCGTGTGCTGGTCGGTTTACTGGCGCTTTATTTTTTCGATATACCTGCGGAAACAGCCAACTTTACGACACATCGTCAATATAGCTACATCCATAGGTTCACTTGTTGTGGCTTTCAAAAGCTGGTCGAGAGCAGTCATGTACTTGGAGTATGTTCTTTTGAGCTATTCTGCATTTGGTTCGGCCTTCATCAGCAGGCTCCTGCTTTGCTTGGGATGTGTTTCATGCGTGATTTGTTTTGTGAGAAGACGACCTACAGAAGCAGAACTAAATCCATCGGTGAATGTAACGAAAGCGTCTGCAACTTCTGCGCGTGTGTCAAGCTTTCAACCAGATTTAAGAAGGTCTTTCAATGGCCTTGGTGCACGGTAATCATGAACAAATTAAACTTAACAAAAATCGATGAAATATATATATATATAAGCTAAAAACTAGTCATATCGTCGTATTTTGTGTAAAATGCTCTATTATTTTGTTTATCCTATTTCGGTTTTATCCAAGCTGTTTATTTGCATCGCATTTGCAGTTTGGATTGAAATGATGTGAATATCGAGCCATAATACCTACTAGTAATCTATTATTGACCAAAAGGATGTGGTTGTCAGAGATGGGCTTCTTAACTGAAACGAACATTAATTAACATGAATGATGATGAATCTTCCAAATTTCTCAGCCTATTATAAATTTTGCATCAGTGAAGAGCAGCATATTTTAGCGCTTAATCAAATCAAGTTTGTAAGAACCATTTTGTTCAAAAGTTGTATGCTTCATACTAGGATGCTCTTCACACGCTGCTACACTGAGATCTCGCCAAGCTCTTGGTCTCCAGCATCTCTGTCTAGTTGGGTCAGTTGATTTCTCAACTCCAGTACATGCTCATCCACAAACAGAACATTTGCATAGCATGACATTGCTTATTAACCAGCACTTAATACTAAACAAACCACTGACCCTAATGTTGCAAGACATAATTGTAATATAAGCAAGTGGTATAGTGGGAAGTTTGATCATACGATTATTTTTATCTGATGTATAGCACCCATCTACTATAAATCTCTATTCAATTTGCCTTTATTCTCGTTCCTTCTTGATATTAAAATTGTTTTTCTATATTTTATGCAACTTGTTTTTATAAGTATATCTTATAGCATATCTTATAAAAGGCATGTGGTCCGTGATGGAATGCATATTAGCTCTTTCAAGCTATAGCCTTCAATATCCTGTCTGACAGAAGCGTAGTGACCACTGCCAGTTGCAACCGTGTCACTGTGCAAACTTTATCACTTAACATATAACTCGTCTTTTCTGTCTGTTCAATGTCCACCTAATGTATCAGGTCAAATGAATTGCTCGAAAATATCGAATGGTTGTGCTATGCATGTCATACAGCGTCTAGAGTCTGTAGCTAGTGGAATGATTGACGAATCATATAATTTGTATGATTCTGGCGAATCATATAATTTATATGATTCGTCAACCATTTCCGCAATTAAATTGTCACGGTAGCTACTCTTCCATGATGATCATATAGGCATATTTTCTCGAGTGAAAAAACTCACAAAGCGCTGGAAAGTGCGAGTTTTGAAAGTTTTGGTCAGTCAAAAATTTAATTTGTAGGCTTCCAAAATAGCAATGCGGTTTCAAGTCACACTAGCCCATCTGTCTGTCTGTCTTCATTCTGTCTCTCTGTCTGAGCATCCTTTGCTCTGTCTGATCGCAATTCCCTACATTTCCTTACAAAATATCCACGCGGTCGGGTAACCGGGTCGTGATTTCAACATTTAATGACAGCCTTAATGGCGACGCTAGTGACAGACAGAGACATAGACAGAGACATAGACAGAAAGAAGTAGCACATTTATGTTAGCCAGTCAGAGGCTGCGTAACATCAATGAATCAGTATGGTTGACTGAACCAATAAAAATCGACGTAAGAACAGAGTCGACGAAGGTTTTCGCGTTTAGAGAGAGAGAGATTTTCGGTTTGCGTGTTTTCGTTAAGTGTTTTAGGTCAGGGAGCTTTAATTGCATTCTTGAAAATGGAAACTTGACTTTAAATGAGCATAAAATAGTCAGAATGAATAAACGAATGTGTTCGCAACTACGCAAGACAACCAAGCATTTTGTCACTACCATCAGTTTTCACCAGCTAGCGTACAGCTTTTCGGCTGTTGCGATAACTATGCAATTTAAATAACAATTTATCTTGCAATTTTGTCATTTTAACACATTGTAAGGTACAACTGTAGTTTAGCATATTTAATTAAATAAAATTTTGATCGCAAAAGTGCGTATTTTGAACTATTTTCTTGTTATCAACATTGCTGCACGCAATGTACTATAGAAAAAGCAGAATTGTCTCAAAACAGCATGATGCGTTTCTTCAATCCAGTTTCTACTTAAGCATAATCCTTTCGGTAGAATCCTATAAAGTGGGGTTCATTATTTTACGATAATGTAAATGACAGTAGCGGTTTTTATTCTATAGGCCTATATGCATATTGGGAGCACTTAACACCAAACAGACCCAAAAGATAGCGAAAAAGCTCAAAGAAATTACTTCTGCAGCTCTGTGTTGATAAAATACACTAACAGCATTTTTCCTTGTAGCCCTAACAACAATATGTACAGAAATGATACAGATGATACGTTGTGCACAGGCAGAGAAATGATGTCACAGGTTAAATATTACATATCTTTTGCACTGTTTTGAATTCCAGCTGTTTAAGTTGTAAATTATGCATCATTTTCCATCTGATTTCAACAGGGACTTCTCAATTTCCATCGACTGGTTCCATAAGTGTTTGCATATGGGCCTGATATGTATCTGTGTATAGGGCTAAAATAGAAAATAGGGTGCTTTTTACACAGTGTGTAGCTGATATTGTCGAATGTGCAGTTGACTTGTCTGGGGTGTGCAATGTGTGTAGCATGAATGCTTGAAAGTTTGGCTAAGTCAACTACAGATGATTTGATTCTATTGCACATGCTTTTACTGACAAGTTTCAAGGAAAGATGTGCTGTGGACATTCCAAAGTGTTTTAGATACTCTTGTGTATGTATGTTTGGGGCCGTTCACATATTATATAACGCTCAAGGGGTAGGTGGGTGGGTTCCGGTTTTGTTAGCGTTATATTGTGTTGGGTGGGGGTAGGTTGAAGGTTTTGTTATATAACAAACTGCCCCGAGATTATTAAAAAAATATGTTTTTCACTACCATCCTAGTAATATATGATGGAAGGTCACCGATGAACTGGATGATGAAGGTTGCAAGCAGATACAATTCACATGACTTAAAGTAACAGGCTAAGAAGAGATTTCGGAGATCTGATCGAGAGATCTCAGTCAGATTAGAGAGGGTGCAATTCGTTGGCAAGACATTAAGAGGAGGCAATCCGAAAGTGTCAATTATAATGGAGTGAATCTTAGCCGGTGAGAAGGTGGGGTTGGTGGTGATGCACCCCCACCACGCCGGTGTGTAAGCTGGTCACCCTCACGTGGCTTTTGTGGGAGCTGAGAAATTTTCGAGGATTTACATTATATTGCATTACGACGACTAAGAAGGCCGTCTTTTGGGTCTGTTTCTGAGGAGCTGATCCTCGCCTCTCAATTAAACCCACTGTCGCTCCCGGTATCATGAACTTTAAAAATACGCTTTCATACGAGTCTACATTTTCATTGCCTCCTCTGACCCTCTGAAAACCGGAGTCTCCCACCGACTACTTTTCACAACCCCTCTGATTCGGCGCAGCGCTCGTGAGTAAGCTGTGCTTGGATTTCGAGTGGCACTTTAGAAGTGTGGAGGTTACGAGTACGATCCCTAGAAACCAGGACTTGTAGCCAGAGCCAGCGTCGTTCTTCGCTCCTGGCACGTTCTTCCGGACCTTCGCGCTCTCATATTCTTTTAGTTCTGCAAATCGAAGTTTTATCCCACTGAGTGCGGCTGCTGCAGTCAACCATTGAACTTTATCGGCGCCGTTCAATGGCATATCCAACGCGAACAAGCAGTTAAGTTGGGTGTTCACCAATATGGAAGAAGCCACTTGCAAATGGTCGGTTACGTCACTTTGCAAACACTCTATAACTAATACGATGTGTATGGTTTTGTCGTTGGTGACTTCCGCCTCCTTTTACCATGGCAACCATCTCTTAAATGGCGGAATCGCGCTTAAACATCTTGTATAAAAACAGTTGGCCATTTATAATAATATCATGCACTTGGTTTACAAAAACATGCTTTGGCACAGAAACAAATATCGTTGCGTTGATTGGTCTAATCATGCTGGCCGTGTGCTGGTCGGTTTACTGGCGCTTTATTTTTTCGATATACCTGCGGAAACAGCCAACTTTACGACACATCGTCAATATAGCTACATCCATAGGTTCACTTGTTGTGGCTTTCAAAAGCTGGTCGAGAGCAGTCATGTACTTGGAGTATGTTCTTTTGAGCTATTCTGCATTTGGTTCGGCCTTCATCAGCAGGCTCCTGCTTTGCTTGGGATGTGTTTCATGCGTGATTTGTTTTGTGAGAAGACGACCTACAGAAGCAGAACTAAATCCATCGGTGAATGTAACGAAAGCGTCTGCAACTTCTGCGCGTGTGTCAAGCTTTCAACCAGATTTAAGAAGGTCTTTCAATGGCCTTGGTGCACGGTAATCATGAACAAATTAAACTTAACAAAAATCGATGAAATATATATATATATATAAGCTAAAAACTAGTCATATCGTCGTATTTTGTGTAAAATGTTCTATTATTTTGTTTATCCTATTTCGGTTTTATCCAAGCTGTTTATTTGCATCGCATTTGCAGTTTGGATTGAAATGATGTGAATATCGAGCCATAATACCTACTAGTAATCTACTATTGACCAAAAGGATGTGGTTGTCAGAGATGGGCTTCTTAACTGAAACGAACATTAATTAACATGAATGATGATGAATCTTCCAAATTTCTCAGCCTATTATAAATTTTGCATCAGTGAAGAGCAGCATATTTTAGCGCTTAATCAAATCAAGTTTGTAAGAACCATTTTGTTCAAAAGTTGTATGCTTCATACTAGGATGCTCTTCACACGCTGCTACACTGAGATCTCGCCAAGCTCTTGGTCTCCAGCATCTCTGTCTAGTTGGGTCAGTTGATTTCTCAACTCCAGTACATGCTCATCCACAAACAGAACATTTGCATAGCATGACATTGCTTATTAACCAGCACTTAATACTAAACAAACCACTGACCCTAATGTTGCAAGACATAATTGTAATATAAGCAAGTGGTATAGTGGGAAGTTTGATCATACGATTATTTTTATCTGATGTATAGCACCCATCTACTATAAATCTCTATTCAATTTGCCTTTATTCTCGTTCCTTCTTGATATTAAAATTGTTTTTCTATATTTTATGCAACTTGTTTTTATAAGTATATCTTATAGCATATCTTATAAAAGGCATGTGGTCCGTGATGGAATGCATATTAGCTCTTTCAAGCTATAGCCTTCAATATCCTGTCTGACAGAAGCGTAGTGACCACTGCCAGTTGCAACCGTGTCACTGTGCAAACTTTATCACTTAACATATAACTCGTCTTTTCTGTCTGTTCAATGTCCACCTAATGTATCAGGTCAAATGAATTGCTCGAAAATATCGAATGGTTGTGCTATGCATGTCATACAGCGTCTAGAGTCTGTAGCTAGTGGAATGATTGACGAATCATATAATTTGTATGATTCTGGCGAATCATATAATTTATATGATTCGTCAACCATTTCCGCAATTAAATTGTCACGGTAGCTACTCTTCCATGATGATCATATAGGCATATTTTCTCGAGTGAAAAAACTCACAAAGCGCTGGAAAGTGCGAGTTTTGAAAGTTTTGGTCAGTCAAAAATTTAATTTGTAGGCTTCCAAAATAGCAATGCGGTTTCAAGTCACACTAGCCCATCTGTCTGTCTGTCTTCATTCTGTCTCTCTGTCTGAGCATCCTTTGCTCTGTCTGATCGCAATTCCCTACATTTCCTTACAAAATATCCACGCGGTCGGGTAACCGGGTCGTGATTTCAACATTTAATGACAGCCTTAATGGCGACGCTAGTGACAGACAGAGACATAGACAGAGACATAGACAGAAAGAAGTAGCACATTTATGTTAGCCAGTCAGAGGCTGCGTAACATCAATGAATCAGTATGGTTGACTGAACCAATAAAAATCGACGTAAGAACAGAGTCGACGAAGGTTTTCGCGTTTAGAGAGAGAGAGATTTTCGGTTTGCGTGTTTTCGTTAAGTGTTTTAGGTCAGGGAGCTTTAATTGCATTCTTGAAAATGGAAACTTGACTTTAAATGAGCATAAAATAGTCAGAATGAATAAACGAATGTGTTCGCAACTACGCAAGACAACCAAGCATTTTGTCACTACCATCAGTTTTCACCAGCTAGCGTACAGCTTTTCGGCTGTTGCGATAACTATGCAATTTAAATAACAATTTATCTTGCAATTTTGTCATTTTAACACATTGTAAGGTACAACTGTAGTTTAGCATATTTAATTAAATAAAATTTTGATCGCAAAAGTGCGTATTTTGAACTATTTTCTTGTTATCAACATTGCTGCACGCAATGTACTATAGAAAAAGCAGAATTGTCTCAAAACAGCATGATGCGTTTCTTCAATCCAGTTTCTACTTAAGCATAATCCTTTCGGTAGAATCCTATAAAGTGGGGTTCATTATTTTACGATAATGTAAATGACAGTAGCGGTTTTTATTCTATAGGCCTATATGCATATTGGGAGCACTTAACACCAAACAGACCCAAAAGATAGCGAAAAAGCTCAAAGAAATTACTTCTGCAGCTCTGTGTTGATAAAATACACTAACAGCATTTTTCCTTGTAGCCCTAACAACAATATGTACAGAAATGATACAGATGATACGTTGTGCACAGGCAGAGAAATGATGTCACAGGTTAAATATTACATATCTTTTGCACTGTTTTGAATTCCAGCTGTTTAAGTTGTAAATTATGCATCATTTTCCATCTGATTTCAACAGGGACTTCTCAATTTCCATCGACTGGTTCCATAAGTGTTTGCATATGGGCCTGATATGTATCTGTGTATAGGGCTAAAATAGAAAATAGGGTGCTTTTTACACAGTGTGTAGCTGATATTGTCGAATGTGCAGTTGACTTGTCTGGGGTGTGCAATGTGTGTAGCATGAATGCTTGAAAGTTTGGCTAAGTCAACTACAGATGATTTGATTCTATTGCACATGCTTTTACTGACAAGTTTCAAGGAAAGATGTGCTGTGGACATTCCAAAGTGTTTTAGATACTCTTGTGTATGTATGTTTGGGGCCGTTCACATATTATATAACGCTCAAGGGGTAGGTGGGTGGGTTCCGGTTTTGTTAGCGTTATATTGTGTTGGGTGGGGGGGGGGGGGGTAGGTTGAAGGTTTTGTTATATAACAAACTGCCCCGAGATTATTAAAAAAATATGTTTTTCACTACCATCCTAGTAATATATGATGGAAGGTCACCGATGAACTGGATGATGAAGGTTGCAAGCAGATACAATTCACATGACTTAAAGTAACAGGCTAAGAAGAGATTTCGGAGATCTGATCGAGAGATCTCAGTCAGATTAGAGAGGGTGCAATTCGTTGGCAAGACATTAAGAGGAGGCAATCCGAAAGTGTCAATTATAATGGAGTGAATCTTAGCCGGTGAGAAGGTGGGGTTGGTGGTGATGCACCCCCACCACGCCGGTGTGTAAGCTGGTCACCCTCACGTGGCTTTTGTGGGAGCTGAGAAATTTTCGAGGATTTACATTATATTGCATTACGACGACTAAGAAGGCCGTCTTTTGGGTCTGTTTCTGAGGAGCTGATCCTCGCCTCTCAATTAAACCCACTGTCGCTCCCGGTATCATGAACTTTAAAAATACGCTTTCATACGAGTCTACATTTTCATTGCCTCCTCTGACCCTCTGAAAACCGGAGTCTCCCACCGACTACTTTTCACAACCCCTCTGATTCGGCGCAGCGCTCGTGAGTAAGCTGTGCTTGGATTTCGAGTGGCACTTTAGAAGTGTGGAGGTTACGAGTACGATCCCTAGAAACCAGGACTTGTAGCCAGAGCCAGCGTCGTTCTTCGCTCCTGGCACGTTCTTCCGGACCTTCGCGCTCTCATATTCTTTTAGTTCTGCAAATCGAAGTTTTATCCCACTGAGTGCGGCTGCTGCAGTCAACCATTGAACTTTATCGGCGCCGTTCAATGGCATATCCAACGCGAACAAGCAGTTAAGTTGGGTGTTCACCAATATGGAAGAAGCCACTTGCAAATGGTCGGTTACGTCACTTTGCAAACACTCTATAACTAATACGATGTGTATGGTTTTGTCGTTGGTGACTTCCGCCTCCTTTTACCATGGCAACCATCTCTTAAATGGCGGAATCGCGCTTAAACATCTTGTATAAAAACAGTTGGCCATTTATAATAATATCATGCACTTGGTTTACAAAAACATGCTTTGGCACAGAAACAAATATCGTTGCGTTGATTGGTCTAATCATGCTGGCCGTGTGCTGGTCGGTTTACTGGCGCTTTATTTTTTCGATATACCTGCGGAAACAGCCAACTTTACGACACATCGTCAATATAGCTACATCCATAGGTTCACTTGTTGTGGCTTTCAAAAGCTGGTCGAGAGCAGTCATGTACTTGGAGTATGTTCTTTTGAGCTATTCTGCATTTGGTTCGGCCTTCATCAGCAGGCTCCTGCTTTGCTTGGGATGTGTTTCATGCGTGATTTGTTTTGTGAGAAGACGACCTACAGAAGCAGAACTAAATCCATCGGTGAATGTAACGAAAGCGTCTGCAACTTCTGCGCGTGTGTCAAGCTTTCAACCAGATTTAAGAAGGTCTTTCAATGGCCTTGGTGCACGGTAATCATGAACAAATTAAACTTAACAAAAATCGATGAAATATATATATATATATAAGCTAAAAACTAGTCATATCGTCGTATTTTGTGTAAAATGTTCTATTATTTTGTTTATCCTATTTCGGTTTTATCCAAGCTGTTTATTTGCATCGCATTTGCAGTTTGGATTGAAATGATGTGAATATCGAGCCATAATACCTACTAGTAATCTACTATTGACCAAAAGGATGTGGTTGTCAGAGATGGGCTTCTTAACTGAAACGAACATTAATTAACATGAATGATGATGAATCTTCCAAATTTCTCAGCCTATTATAGATTTTGCATCAGTGAAGAGCAGCATATTTTAACGCTTAATCAAATCAAGTTTGTAAGAACCATTTTGTTCAGTCGTTTTATACAGGATGGCTGTTTTATAAGCCCACAATGCTTAATGTGGCAATTTAGCAGGTGTCTTGAAAACAAGATGACAGTCATAGGCGCCAGCACCATGTGTCTTGCAGGGGCACATGCCCCTGCACTTTTTTAAAACTCAAGAGCACGAGAGGGCACATGTGTTTTCAAAATTTACATAATTAGATGGGTATTTACAAATTTAGAACTTTATTGGTCTGCTGATATCAGACGACGCAGAGACTCCAGTTGTGATTCTAGATGCAATTTTACTTATTCAAATTGAAGTGAGGAAAAACGTTACGACCAATGTATTGGACTGTTAAAGCTGTAAGTTTTTTGCACTCAAGTGTACGATAATCATCAATAAGGGCGCGCACAAAAGGGCGACCAGCAAAAGAGTGCACATAAAGGGCACGCCTCTTAAGGGCGACCAGCCAATAAGAGTGACACTCAAAAGTGCTACACTGAAATGGGCTGGGCGACCAGTATAAGCTTAATATTTTAACAATTTATTCATATATAATGCATATCCTTAAAAGTTTCAAGTGATGTTTGTTTAGTAGCCTGGCATGCCGTAGGCCTATTCAGAATGGATAGCGTACCTCATTCGCAGGACTTTGAATGCTTAATATTTGACACAAACGCAGTGCTCTATAAATGCGGGGGCACTCGGAAAAAGAGCAGGGCACTCCAAAATTTTTTTTCACTTTGCACGTCTTATCTCAATGGCAGTCATCACTTCTATTGGAACATCTAGCTATTTCAACAACTATCTGTGCATGACTCTTACTGCAGGTGTGTTTTTTTGACAAACTCTCTTTTTTAGTATTGTAAACAAACTAAGTTTAAACTTATTCTTTAAACTTTTAACTGAAATTAAAATGAGAAATTAAATATAATTATTATTTTCAAATAGGTACAATTTTTTAGGTGTAGGACTATGTTTGGTTTCATTAAACGTACATCAATTGGACAACATATTGCCTGCTAAATTAATAAACACAAAGTTTTGAACTGACCACAATAGGCTACATTCTGAATATGTATACCTTAATTAATAAATACTTGTTGTTACACTGTTCATCTAGGAAAAATATCTACTCACTTGCCACCTAAGATTAATATTTTAACAAGAAATTCTATTATGACTAAGCATAGCCTTCAAAGTGTAAGCAATCATTCTCTAACCCGTTCATACCGTATGCAGAATGGTTACCATACCTTATCCACAGCATGTAGTCTATGGCTTTGGCAGGTCCTTCAATGCGTGAGGCCAACTTAATAATACAAACATTTGACTCAAACAACAATTCCAGCTATGTCATAATTTATTAAAGATGTTTGCACGTTGTCATACAAATGCACAGCTGACAGTTTTCCTTAGCCTGATGAATGCAACTATTTTAGACTCAAGTGGAGTGAATTGTAACTGCTACTTTATCTATGGACAATATTATATGGACTGCACATTTAATGTACTTGTGTCTACTGCATCTGGGTTGTGGATATATACTGTATTGTATTGAAGATGTATTGCATTGCTGTCAATATGAGTAATTTATATGGTTTGAAACTGTGTGGTGACTTTTTTTAATTATTTGTATTTTATTACAAAGGTGTTGACTGAATACTTATTCCTGTCAGAATGAAGTGATAAATATGTTCCTTTCTAAATGAAGCACTATGAGTGAAGGAATAAATATCTATCCATTCATACTTGTCAGTTCAAACACTTGGTTAATCGGAAATTTTATCTAGCATTTATAATAAAAGCAAATTTTATATGTAAACAAGAAGCCCAACTTCCGAATCAAACTATCTGTGTATTGACCTGGCTATGATATAATAGAGACTTACATTATCATATGTCTCTTGGAGCTTCTGTGATGTACAGCTTTTCACTCGGACTTTTACCAGCTTTGTTTTGGGCAACTTTCTTTTTTTCAGATATTTCATTACTCTTATAGTTAATCCTACACAATACAAATGAGAGTTGTCAGAATAACATAAAATGCAACACACAGTTTGTGATAGAAAAAAACTAAAATTGCCTGCAACAGATTATGCATATGTAATGTTTTTGTTCGTACTTGTTAATTTGTACAACAATGTACATGTTGTGCGTTTGCAGACGTCTGATTAAAGAATATACTTACTTACTTACTTACTTTACCGAGGGGTTGTCTATTTGAGATGTCTAGCATTTATAATATAAGCAAACAACTCTAGCACTTTGTTCCAAGTGTTCTGCTACATCTGTTGTACTAACAGAGAAGACCAATTAATCACTTGACCAGAAGTTATGTAATTATTGTTCCATGTTTCGGATTAGATCCACATTGTCACCTAACTAATCAGTCTTGTGTTTGAATGGTAGAAACCTCTATTCCTGCAATTTACTCAATGAAGATAAGATGAGTTATGGTCATTGGCCACATAATAAGCTCACCCGGTTTTCCATATATAAGATGCGCCTTAGTTTGTTTGTAGGTGTTTCCCAACATTTTTGGGTCAATATCGGCAAGTTTTATCACTTCATTCATGTACTCTCCCAAATCCGACTACAAAGAAAATTTAATATTCAATTACAGTGATAGGATAACACAATTAAAAAACATTTAATACACAAAAGAATAATTCCAAAAGGAGCTAACATACAGTGCCTTCAACCCAATAATAATCAGTGCTAGACTTTTGTACATCTCATTATCTTTACATCGGTTTCAAGCTGTCCTGGCAGCTTCTGGCTGTATTTTTCATCCCCTGGCCATTTCAAGGGTGCAATTTTTCCTCAGTGGGTTCATCTCTGTGGAACATTTTGCCTCTGAATATACTTTCACTGGTATCTTTAAGAGTTCAGGACACACTATCTGCTCCACTTAAGACACAAGGGATAAAAATGGTTCGATGTAGAAAATGTTGCAATATAATATCATACATATTTTAGAAGACAACATGGTGTGCTTTAAATGACCAAAATACGACTATTGATCATATTTTGCTATTTTTTCCTAGCAATGGACCTTAAGTTTTAAGAGTTTTGCAACTTCTTAATAGACTACAGATGACAGTCCAATTCTAACCTTTGCAATATCTTCTATCAGGTCCTGCTCGTCGTCATCATCGTCGCCATCACCCTCATCACTGTCGTCTTGATTGAAGTCATCATCTTGACTGGTCTGAGAGGAATTTGAACTTTCTCCTCCTTCAGCATTGCCCGCATCCTCGCTATCTTTGTCCTGGTCACTCGATTCCTCACCAATATCGTTCTCTGCTTATTATAAACAGAAAAAACATCAACTTTGTAAAGAAGAAACTATAATGTGATGTACATTTATAATCATAACCATTCTCCTTCAATAGTATAGCTATGCAATCATCTTGCCGTGACAAGTACTGATTACATAATTAATCTCCAAAATTTAACTTTTACTAATCATTTTAAAAACTTCGTAATAATAATGATCAATCTAATTAATTTTGGTATCTGTTATGCAAAACGAGTAATTGATCAATTAATTGTTTAAAGCTGCAGCCCTTTAGATTACCTCTGAATCTTTTTCTTGGTGGAGTGTTCCCGCGACAGCAATCTAAATATGGTGAGAAAAAAAATGATTTAATGCAACAATAAACTTTAAAACTGTTATTTTCAGCCTTGCTGGGGTCAGTAGCACTCCTGAGTAGTAACCTTGAAGGGATGCTATATAAATCTTCATAATGAATGAATTCTCACAAATATTAATCTATTTTTCTTACTTTCATGTAAGTAATGCTTCAAGCTGATTATATTTAACTTGAAAAAGCGATCACACTAATGGTAGTTGACTAAACACTGACCAACATACAATGGTGTGAAACACATTAAAAATAACATTGCCACAAAGATACTCCATAAGTTACATAAAAAGATGTTGTTCATTTTAAATCTCCTTACTGCAGAGAAAAAATTGCAAATGCAAATTATGTTTACAATGCACTACTTTAAGAAAAACGAATCATTGGCGCTCCCAACACGTACCAGTAAAGTTAATGTTAATGTTTCTCTGGTATCGACAATGCACACATATTAACAACATTTTGAATTCCTTTACAAGAACAAATAAAAATGTGTTTCCCTTACAATACACAGTTTGGAAAGACAAAGAAAAACAAGTAATTGCAACCTATCTAGCCATCCTAGTTGCAAGCACACACACACATAAATGAAAAACAAACAAGGACACATCAGATAACATTTCTTACCATGCACTTCAGAACATGCAGTCATTACACAGTTAATTATGAGATGGCTGCAGTAGTGCTTTGTTCCATCATTCTCAAATGTCACTGCCGTAAAGCATGAATTCAGTACTCAAGAAGTAAGCAATGCTAATATGAAAACAGATGCCTTATGAAACATGTTAACTTTCTGAGGTTTACACCTACCCATTTCTGGTGTTCCTTTAACATCATTGATTCGGATGAGGAAGGGTGACTTTTGTAGACGACCGGTTTCTATGATAGCCTGTTAGGAGTAAAAAGACAAAAACAGATAATACATTAGTTCATTGGTAGATCATCTCTGCCTGTTTGTGTAAGACTATCAGCAAAGACCTTCCAAAACTACATCAAGGATCACGATTTTCTACAGCCGTGGAATTTCACAGAGCGCCACGGAATTGACACTTGTGCTGTGGAATATCGCCGATCTGCGGAATTGCAATTGTGCCAAAATTGTGTGGAAATTAATAAATCAAAAAGCATCAGTAAATTTTATGTTCCTTAGAACACCGATGCAAGTAAGGCCAGCTGTGAGGCATTCAAAGGTATATAACAATGTTCAGGTAGATACATAGAATTATGCCAAGGGGCCGGTCACATATTATATAATGCATAAAATCCCAATTTTTGACCCACCTCCACCCCAAATAATGTTATATAACAGCAGCTGTGACCCTCCCACCCCTATGTTATATAACAGATATGCTACCTACCCCTACCCCACCCCAGCCTATAAGCACATTAAAAGACATACAATGGACATAATTGTATTGCACAATATGAAACTTTTATAACAATACAATGTTAGTTAGCACTTTAATAGTAGTGATTCAACTGATAATCGCCTTTATCAATTTCAAGAACTGCAGTAAGAAAATCATCATATGCCCAATTAGCTATGTAACAAAAGCCATCTTAAAATTGTGTATTCTCTCATGCCAATGATGATTAGACAGGATGTATGGAGCTTCTCTGCATCTAAATAATCGGACATTTAATGGCGTTAAATTCACTTGTAATAATTACGGTAACTAATTGGGTAGTCGACGATTGTCACCATGTATCTACATGTAAGCGTACTAATACAGCATGATAATACACAGTAGTGACGTACATCCTATTTAAAAACACCATTTTAGTTTTCCAGTTCCTACTTTGAACTAGAAATGAGGATTACAGTATCACACAGAATGGATTGGTTTAATATTGCACTATCAGGTATTTATCGATCGGTTCGCGGTACAACTCTATCTATTTAATAGCGTATGATGTATACGAAGTGTATATTACAACTGCAATTGGATATTTAACCAAACATATAAACTATTTACACATACTATAGAAAATTAAATCAAACATCTTGATAATACCTACCAAAATAATTATTTCAAGTGAATTAATTTGAATTTAAACTAGAATCAAAACAAAGCATGCAGAATTGAATTTAAGAGCATTTAAAGCTATGCACAGGAAATTGTTAAAATTGTAAACAGGAAATTGTTAAAAGTGGATTTATAAATAATAAGTAAAAACGACAGATCAATTCTCCAGGTGGCAGCTAATGTGCTAGTTTTGATTCACAACATATTGTGAACTTCGATTAAACAATGAAGGTCCGTAATACGTGGAATTTCCAATTGGCAGGCAAACAGACAAAATAGCATAAGATAAAAAAAAGTTTGTTATATAACAAAACCTTCAACCTACCCCCCCCCCACCCAACACAATATAACGCTAACAAAACCGGAACCCACCCACCTACCCCTTGAGCGTTATATAATATGTGAACGGCCCCAAACATACATACACAAGAGTATCTAAAACACTTTGGAATGTCCACAGCACATCTTTCCTTGAAACTTGTCAGTAAAAGCATGTGCAATAGAATCAAATCATCTGTAGTTGACTTAGCCAAACTTTCAAGCATTCATGCTACACACATTGCACACCCCAGACAAGTCAACTGCACATTCGACAATATCAGCTACACACTGTGTAAAAAGCACCCTATTTTCTATTTTAGCCCTATACACAGATACATATCAGGCCCATATGCAAACACTTATGGAACCAGTCGATGGAAATTGAGAAGTCCCTGTTGAAATCAGATGAAAAATGATGCATAATTTACAACTTAAACAGCTGGAATTCAAAACAGTGCAAAAGATATGTAATATCTATTAAGTAGAAACTGGATTGAAGAAACGCATCATGCTGTTTTGAGACAATTCTGCTTTTTCTATAGTACATTGCGTGCAGCAATGTTGATAACAAGAAAATAGTTCAAAATACGCACTTTTGCGATCAAAATTTTATTTAATTAAATATGCTAAACTACAGTTGTACCTTACAATGTGTTAAAATGACAACATTGCAAGATAAATTGTTATTTAAATTGCATAGTTATCGCAACAGCCGAAAAGCTGTACGCTAGCTGGTGAAAACTGATGGTAGTGGCAAAATGCTTGGTTGTCTTGCGTAGTTGCGAACATATTCGTTTATTCATTCTGACTATTTTATGCTCATTTAAAGTCAAGTTTCCATTTTCAAGAATGCAATTAAAGCTCCCTGACCTAAAACACTTAACGAAAACACGCAAACCGAAAATCTCTCTCTCTCAACGCGAAAACCTTCGTCGACTCTGTTCTTACGTCGATTTTTATTGGTTCAGTCAACCATACTGATTCATTGATGTTACGCAGCCTCTGACTGGCTAACATAAATGTGCTACTTCTTTCTGTCTATGTCTCTGTCTATGTCTCTGTCTGTCACTAGCGTCGCCATTAAGGCTGTCATTAAATGTTGAAATCACGACCCGGTTACCCGACCGCGTGGATATTTTGTAAGGAAATGTAGGGAATTGCGATCAGACAGAGCAAAGGATGCTCAGACAGAGAGACAGAATGAAGACAGACAGACAGATGGGCTAGTGTGACTTGAAACCGCATTGCTATTTTGGAAGCCTACATATTAAATTTTTGACTGACCAAAACTTTCAAAACTCGCACTTTCCAGCGCTTTGTGAGTTTTTTCACTCGAGAAAATATGCCTATATGATCATCATGGAAGAGTAGATACCGTGACAATTTAATTGCGGAAATGGTTGACGAATGCTGTTTTCTGATATGCTATAATAGTCCTACTAAGGTAATTAGCCTATCATGTTAACACGTTGCACAAGGCCAGGATAATTGCATGTTTGTCTTGCTTATCTTTGTTCGGAATTTTAATGGTAGACCTAGTTGGGAATTTTTGGTTTGCATCGTTTGAAAAGCTTATCGACGCCTTTCGGACGTAGGCCTATGTTTGTTTTCTAAGTTTTCTACACGACCAGCGAACCATCACGATGTGCTAACTTTCAGGACCTGAAATTACTTCAGAGTCCAACTGGAAAGGGCCAGAATAATTCTAGGGTTGGTGTTGACCGTTGTACTGCGAGGAGAACGAAGAACAAGAACAAAAAGAATTTCAGTCTCTTAATGGCATACGCATGAAGCAGTCCCTGAGGCAGCCATGCATATGAAGTGTTAGCAACATCATTTTTTTCAACCTCGGCATATGGCAGCGAGTGACCAGCTCATTCATCGCCGTCTCACCTTCACACCAACAGCATGCTGTCAGCACTCATTATAGCTGAGATGGTTAAGGGGTGCAGATGAAACAGAAATTTGACCTTGCAGGTATTTGAACCCTGACCTCCCGATTGGCTGTCCAGATTACTAACCATTATACCATCGAACCGAACAGATACCGTCATGACTGGTTTTATGTGTTGGTCAAATGAACAGATTGCTTGGTATTATTGTGACAATCCACTAAAGATGATAAGTTGCTTGATGAGGCTATCATAATCTTTGAAGTTCTAAAGCACTACTAGAAAGTCAAGCATAGGGCACAAGCTTATTCAAGTGCACTGCATCGAATCAGGGGGGTTGTCAAAAGGGTATTGTCCGGTTTCCATAAACAACACCTTTATGAATAAATGGAATAAGATAAAAGACTCTTCAATAATAGTGGTAGACATGTACTCACTCCACTCTTTCACTGGAAGAGAGGTAATAACACTAACCCTGAAAGACCAAAGGTCTCTTGAAATCTTATAAGAAAAAAGAATAAACTGCACTTACAGTTGATCAAAGATTCTATGGAATATAAAAAAAAGTTGCATAAAATAGAGAAAAACAATTTTAATATCAAGAAGGAACGAGAATAAAGGCAAATTGAATAGAGATTTATAGTAGATGGGTGCTATACATCAGATAAAAATAATCGTATGATCAAACTTCCCACTATACCACTTGCTTATATTACAATTATGTCTTGCAACATTAGGGTCAGTGGTTTGTTTAGTATTAAGTGCTGGTTAATAAGCAATGTCATGCTATGCAAATGTTCTGTTTGTGGATGAGCATGTACTGGAGTTGAGAAATCAACTGACCCAACTAGACAGAGATGCTGGAGACCAAGAGCTTGGCGAGATCTCAGTGTAGCAGCGTGTGAAGAACATCCTAGTATGAAGCATACAACTTTTGCTGGTCATAAGGCCAGGTTGACCATCTCTCCAAACATCATGTGGCATTATCTTCAAGCAGATTATTAAGTCATACAAAGCATATCTCAAGATCAATTGAGTGCTAAACAAGAGCAGACAAGCACAAATCTAGATCAAATGAGCGCTATATAAGTGGAAAGTTGTGTAGAGTTGACAGAGGAAATGTCAAGTTTAGATAGATCACAGATGTTGCAAATTCCTCAAGTCAAATTCATATGGAGGGTTTGAACAATGATTCAATAGTTTGTGTTTGCTGCTTTACAGTGCTGCATCTTCTAATTTTACACCAACCATGAAGACCCCGGTAAGTTGAGCTGAAGCCAGAACATACTAAAATGAGTTAGTGAATCATGCTCGCTGGCAGGAATGACCGGCCAAAGAATCAAAACTGAAGGCTGATCTCTCTTGTCTGTTTTTGTGTGGGTCTCCCTGTCGATGATACAGCTACAGTGCTGGCGACGTCTGTTGAGAAGGGAGCAAATGCGACAACTTCATTAAATTATAATGAAACACTGAACTCTTTCAGGCACTGTTGAACAGGAGCCAATGTACCTTTCCCTGTTTTCTCACTGAATATTATTTAAAACTGGGCCTTCCGATAGATATATGCCTTGAGAGAGATACATAAAATGAGACATAAATGTCTAAATGTTCATTATTCTCCACAAAAGCTTGACTTGACTCTGCTGGTAGAGCGGACTTTGCGATGCCATAGCACAGCGTTTCCCAATCTTTTTTGGCCATGGAACCCTTTTTATCTTAAATTTTAAAACCTTGCCCAAACTATACATATTCTCTTGTTGGTAAAAACGCTAGAGAATGTAGACAATAATAGGTTTAGGCCTAGATTAGATTAACAAAAAACACAAAATTTTGATGAAAATGACATATGAATTCTCTTTCATATAAGGCTATTAACACAGATGATGAGCAAAATGCCTCCATGTGTTCACACTGAAATTTTCCGCGGAACCCTTGTCTTCAACTCACGGAACCCTAGGGTTCCGCCGAACACAGTTTGGGAAATGCCCCCATGGTGTCCCTTCTGTCAACCATACTCAACAATATGGGTTCTGTGTACTACAGTACCTCCACCTTTTATAAGGTTTCCTTTAAGTGATGCTTCTAAAGATAATTACAGAAACGGAGTTTTGTAGTTTTCAAATTTACTTTGACACATTCAAAGGTAGCTCTCCCACAAGTCATTCTAGCATATGCACTTCCAATTCAATAGCACAAAATATACAATACTGTAACACAGCACATTACCAATTTACAAAAGAATGTTTAAACCTGTCAAAGCCATGCACATAAACCCTATTGTATTCTGACCTAAGAACTCCATAACGAAGTTCACGCAGCTCCTCCGATTGCCCAAAGAAGCTACTAACTGCCACATGGCCAAAGCCTTCCATCCTCAGTCTAGCACATAGTCTCTAACAGAGTCTTTGAAGTGCAAAGGCTATGGACTTTGATGAGGCAGATAATTGCAACATTTAAATAAAATAACACAAGAATCTAAATTACCCACAGTTCTTAATTAAATCCTTATTGTGCCAGCTTTGCTAGGCTAGCAACTGCCTAAGCTTGTTGCTAGATTAGCCAGCAGATTATATAAATTTAGTCTAACTCTAAAACTCTATTAATTGACACAAGTACTCTTGGCATTTCCAAGCAGCCTAACAGGATAACCATCCATCCAAGGATGAATAATTACAGCAGACACAATTCAAAAATCAAACAGCAAATCATGATGTTCAACAACAATTCACAGTTTATTAATATACAGCAATTGACATTATTACAGCCTGAAGTGATTACTTAAGATGTTAAAATCCATCACATAACATCACTCTGCAACATTGCACTAAGGTCTTTCTCATCATCAACACAAAAGAGATTTATACATCTGCATACAACACAAGATGGACATATTCCAGTGGTTGTTTGGTCTGTTTGCTTGGCCAGATTATTTCATTTAACGCTGGTTGTTGTGTTGCTGCCTGCACATAACAGTGCAACTATCAGCTGAAGCACAGAGCGGTAATAATTGTGCTAAAGAAGCTGTTGGCTTACAATACATCAGAACACTATGCCTTAATACATCAGAACACTATGCCTTAATAAATCAAAACACCATGTGTCATTGACTGTGTAACATAATGGCTATCAGTGCAACCATTAGCTGAAACACAGAGCGGCAATGACTGCGTTAACGAAGTTGTTTTACAATACATCAGAACACAATGACTTCATACATGATACATCCAGAACACTATGCCTTAAGACAAGTTGTTGACTGTGTAGCAAAACAGCTATTAGCCTCAATTCATTATTATCTACCCATGAAAGCAGTCATATATGTAAGAACATTATCCAGAATAGACAAAATAAGAATGACAACAATGCCTTTCATATGGAGTATAGTAACATACTGGCCAGAGCCTCCAGCTTGCAACATGGGGAGTGCAGGTATGAGCCTCCCCAAAGCAGTCACTGTGTAGGGACCCTAAGCAACTCCTTCACTCACAGTTGCAAAGTGGCACTAATGTTCTATCGTAAGATCGCGTGTGCACTCGAGAACATTGGAAGGAAGGCTTCATCAAATACAGTTATATTGTACACTCTTTCTAGAAGCAGCACATTGGCTCAAAAATACTGACGAAGCGGTGGGTCATGAATACTTGTATAGCTTCCCATTTTACCATTTCAACTGCACATCTGTACCCATTCAATATTAGCTCTTCATGAGGCACTCGAGCATTGCTGAAGAAGTAATTGTTTTTTAGTCTGGCCTCTCAGAGCATATAACAATGGGTGCTGCATGAAACTAATATTTACTGTCCTGACATGTAACCTATGAGAAACTCGTCTGGATCTTGGCTGGACAGCAGCTGTGGTCTCTATGCCCCATCTGAAACCACCCTTAAATCTCAGTACCATGCCTCAGAACACCAACCTTGATGGAAGCATGCAACATATTAGCAACTATACCATATCAAACTTACCTAATTGTACTGAACACTTAAATCCACAGTAAAATAACAGGTGTGCTATTAAATAAATTTGATGATTCTGCCTTTCAGGCAGTAACAATAACAAATTACAAGGTACTTATTCCTAAATCACACCCAATCACTTGTATATTGCACCAAATAAATTAAAGATGAGTAAAACAAAGTGTCGAAATATAAACGAGCAATATTATGCCAATGCAGAGCGAGCATTCTATCAATGAAAAGAGAGCATTGAGCCAAAGTAGAGTCCACACAGTTGTTACACACTATTCCTCTGATGCTTGTCCAGGAAATGGATACTATGTATACATATATGTATACGAACACACATGGCACGATCTAAGAACATTACACCCACTGTACCAGTATCTAAAAGTACGCCTATACAGATGTCAGTGTATGATAAGCCTTTGACGTATGAATGAATGTTATGCATGCAAGCGCATGTTCGTATTTAGGAAATTGCACAGTCTACCAACAGCATTTCATATAAACCAAACAATACCAACATCTAATCAGCTGCTGAATGCAAACATCGTTTAGATGGATAAAACTATAAATCACATGATGAGAACAATTGCGAGCGATACTCAGTAGACCCTCACATGATGAAATCAAAATCGATTTGACGTACCACCGCACCAAGACATACTGAGAAACTGTTTTGAGCAACGCCGTTGCCAGAGATGTCAGTCGCAACCTAATTATTTACAAGCACATAGCAGAACGATGCTCTTCAGTCAACTTGGTAGCCGCAGTTGATTATCTTCGGCCAACGATGCCTGTTAACTGTGAGATTCTTTGTCTAAAAAGCTGATGCATAAATGGTGGTCGCGGATATCACCCCAACCGCCATTCGCTTTTGGCACACGACGTGGAACATTTGGATACCCGGCAACGACTAGCGCCGGCGGAAAAAGATACTGGTGATTGTCGCTCAGTAGCGTTTCAATATAACGAACCCTGTCAGCGGGATTACAATTCTTTCCCTTGGCATGAAGTCCACTGCACAACAAACAACATTTGAAAATCACACAATTTCAATAAACAATTAGAAGTCATCAACCATCTTGATCATGCATTATTAATGAAGAAGTGTATGTGCCAACCAGAAGAATAGCAGAAGACTAAATTTATCTCTGCTGATTCAGTTCTATTGATGTTCCTGTAACTATGATTGGCTAACGTTTCCCTTTTGAGTGTTCTTTTTGAGTTTCTTTCTGAATTAAGTTATCTAAAATTTGTTGTTTACAATTGCATACAACTATGTCTACGTGCTACATGTATTTGTTTCTTCATGTCTGTTAAGTTGTACCTTATTTACTAGATAAAATCATTGACCTTATTCCTCTTCATCTAAGTACCCAGTGTAAAGAGGGTGGCCCTGCCTACAGGACCTAGGCCCTTCTTGGGGATTATCCTCCCTGTTGATCTTATTACAATATATTGTTTTGATTCTACTTGTCTGTACACTGTAAGCTGTAAAAAATATATAGAAAAAGAGCAATCCCCTAAGGGGTTAGCCCTAAGCAGCTATGGGTAGGAAGTGTTGCTAGTGACCTCATTTTCTTATCCTCAGCATATGAGGGTAGGTGGCAAGCTTCTCCCTCACCATCTCATCATCCCACCAACACAGTGCAGTTAATGTACTCATTATAGCAAAGTATGACTATGTAAACAAGTATCTAGAATCATTCATTAATAAGTTAATAACTGTAAACAGTTGAATATTTTTTCAAAATCATAACAAAGCTGCAATAGCAAGATCAGCTTATTTTCAATTTATTTACCAACTAAGATTCTCAAAAGCCAAGTTGTTAGGTCAGCTTCGTGCCAAAATTCAGGTAGGCCAAGCCAAAGTTTAGCAAAGGCAGAATTTACTAACTGGTGTGAACGATTGCCTACTAATCATAATTTCAAAGACCTATAACCACTCCAAGCAACCTCAGAAGCTGACTTTTACCTTCTTAAGGCACATTTAAAAACATGTCAGAGAAAGTATGATGCAAATTGATGAAGTTGTACATACCATTCTCCTATGTGAAATATTCTGGGAGACTTCATCACCATGACCCTCAGTTTTGTTGGAATGCATGTCATGCCAATATAATGCAGAGACCAGTCCCAGTTATAATCATCAAAACGACAAAAAGCCTAAAGAACACAAACAACATCTCAAATAAAGAAATTCACCCAACCATACATCAGGATATACATAAATTAGTGTTTATAATTATCATTCTATGTACAAGTAATTATGTAGCCTTGTGCAATGCAGGCAGGTACGTAAGTGTATCAAGATATTAGACAATGCCTTTGAGTGGCCATCAGAAGAACTAAATGTTATCAACTTGATCAACTATCATCTGAATACCTGAAATAAAACATAATGTACCAGAATATCAACAAATAACCCAAATCCAATAATGCATGCAATATTCAGTAAGACCTGCAAGTTATGAAATGGACATTAAAAATCTTGCCTTCTCATGCATTGGACCATCATACTGGAACGCTCTTCCTTTACAATTTCGCAACATTGCACTGCTTGCAGCCAACTTTTCGAAATTACTGAAATCGCATTTGTTAAGATCTGTTGGGTAGCTACGTCTAGCGACTTCGAGAGGTTCCTATAAGGCGCTATATAAATAGCCTAATACACACATACATGCGCATGCCATGTGCCTGGATACCACAGAATCATGGTCTAATGAATGGTCTAGCCAAACAAGAGTCCCTATCTATTGCTAAACAAGAGTCCCTATCTATTGCTAAACAAGAGTCCCTATCTATTGCTAAACAAGAGGCCTAATCAAACAAGGTATTACAAAATCTAAACATCTTAATACAAAAACAGGTAACAAAGATATCCAGAAAGACGGATAAAAACATGATGCATACTTCGGTACAGTTCTTCATCTGATTCCAGGTAGCTCGTGTGAGTGACATGCCCATGTTATGCTTTGATGAAATCCAATTCATGATATCCACCTGAATAAAACAGACAATACCAAAGAACACAATCAAACATCTGTTCAAACAGTTCATTTTTCAGAATTTTACAAGGATCGGTTCATCAAGCACATCTTCACAAACATATCTATCCATGTATGTATTAAAACATTGTTTATGTACCTGTCTAGAGACTCCATAACCTTTTACACACTAGAAGGCACTTAAATTAAATCTACAGGAAAAACAATACTCTTTGTCATTAAAGGATTTAAAGTCGATGGAAGTTCAGTCAAATCAATACTAATTTACCAACTCAGGAAGAATGGAATGCTAAAGTGGTACAGATTACCTGATTTTTCCATAAGCAGTAACTCCAAACACACAGGAACTATTCGATACCTTAGGTAACAAGAGAGAGACAAAAGACTATTAGCATGCCTTGTGTTTTTCTGAAAGAGGTTCCACAGGATGGAAACTAGATTGATGATTTGCTGAATAAATATTCCTGCAAATGTATGTTTATGTGTTCCAGTTTCCCAGATAAAGATAGCAAACGAAAAATACCTTTGGCGAGAGTGAACCGTAGGCTGGCTTCTTGTCATATGTTCCCAAAGTCAAAATATTACAGTCGATGCAGGCTCTAGAAACAATAAGCAATACAAATAATCCATTGCTATGTATGTAAGACTTGCCAGCATAACAAAATACTTCAATATGAAATGCCAATGAGCATAAATCAGTCTGATATATACAAGTATGCATATATACATTTGTTTGGCAACATCACATCAATACTGTGATAAACCATGCTCAATTTCTCTGTGAATATTTGCTCCATTACACTACTGACACATTTATGGCCGTGTCTGTCTGCCAAAACTCTCACAGTCAGAAAAATCAATATGCACAAAATTTACTGAGAAGGCCGATACACATAAACAGTTCTGACAAAATGTTAAATGTCTGCATAATTTTTCACACACAAGTATACATCACACAAAAGGCTTCACATTACAATTCAGGTTATATTATTGATTTTACCAGGAAAAAGCCAAATTAATTTACATCAGGTTTGAGTTAACTAACCATACTTAAACTTTCGAAAATTTTCATACATAATTTGTACTGAGAAACTGAGAGGTTTCTGTGTTGAGGAATGACATTTACACTGAAATGTGGTTTGCAACTGGCATTCCCATTACAGAACAGTCCATCCATCCATCCATCCATCCATCCATCCATCCATCCATCCATCCATCCATCCATCCATCCATCCATCCATCCATCCATCCATCCATCCATCCATCCATCCATCCATCCATCCATCCATCCATCCATCCATCCATCCATCCATCCATCCATCCATCCATCCATCCATCCATCCATCCATTAGGATGTGCTGAGTCATTACTAATGATATCACTTGAACCTCTACAGAATTTACAAGCTCCATTGGCTCACTACTGTCATTATGTCCAAGGTTCTTTAAATTTCCTATCAAAACTGTAACTTTGAACATCATGGGATGTGTGAAAAAACATGCGCCTGTCTAACCTGGAATAACCTGGAAAAGTGCTGCTAAGCACTACCAAGGTCTACCAATTCTGAATCTGTGCTTTTTTTCTATATGTACCTAATCTCTTCTTTATAAAGTAATCCTCGACGTTTGTAAAAATTCTGACTTTTAACAGAAAAAACCTTCCTGATTCAAGTTCAGTATAACGATGTTTCTGCACACTTTTCTTAAATTGGCAGAATCGATCCTAATGACTTCTATGGTGACATCAATCGATGGTCGTCACATAAAGTGAAACTCTGGCAAATATCACATTCTATTGGGAAATCTGGTCACGATCCAACAAGAAAGGAGAAACCGACTTCAAAAAGTATTGGTATCGCGTATTGAGAGCTCAGTTCTATCCAGGTCATAAGTCAATGTTCATCGATTACAACCATTATTTGTTGATGAGAGAGGGAGTCAGCAAGAATTAGTGTGATACCTTGTTAATTATCAAACAGACTTAAACCATGGTGTAATATATCCCAGGACGATATTGGGTAATGACTGGTCAAATATGTAAGACTCCAAATGATGCCAAAATTAATGAATGATTTATCAAAGTCTTGTATGGTTACAAACTCAGAGACAAAACTTTGTGAAGAGAAATACTTACACTGTGGTATGCTGCTAGAGGACTGTGTCCAATTATAAGAAATCTTATTTGAAAAGAATTTTACTATGGAATAGTGCATTTATAGAAGTTTCTACTAAGTACATTCATTACTGTTCTGGTCTTAAGCTGGTGCATTGGAGAATCGACTCAAATACCCGTACAACAATTATATTGATCTTACATTTATTTCTCCATTTTTGAGTCACCATGCACTAATGAAGATGCAACGGGTAGTTATAAAATTATGGCAATAAAGAACTGAAGGATTGTTTATTAGACAGTGTAATGAGATGCATAAGAAAACAACAGATGTTTTATTTATTACTGTATTTACAAAAGGTCTTTACTGCAAGTCATCTGTGTCAATGCAAATCAAATAGAAACGAGACAGGAACATTAAATGGCACGAACCGTTTACCCACAAGATGCCACATTAACGCAAAGTGCCAGTTCATTTATCATTTTAAGATGCATAGATTAAGTCTTCCAAGCATAATAATTGGTTGCCCAGTCCCATCTGTTGATGATTATTATCAGAGATAAGAACAGAAAAAATAGGCAAAACAAAAAAATATATATTTCAGTGGCTTTGAATAAAATTCAAATGTTTTTCAATGCAAACATAACATTCTTTATTTTCAAAGAAGACTGCTTACTTAATACTTTAATGTCTTTCATTTAAAAATGCCTTCTTTCATTTCAAAATGTTCCTTTTACAAAACTCTCAGTGTTATTGATTTATATGGCATTTTAGCACTTGGACCACATTGGAAGCATGATAGAACAACTGACAGCCGTCCAACTTACCCATTGACCTGCAGCACCCACAAAATTAGACACTTAATAAGCTAATTGGATTCAATATGAAATGAAGACTGCTGTTTCTCTAAGGAAGTGTTTGGACTGCCATATCCACAAGTCAGAATACAGTGTCACCTCATCATCACAAAGTCATCATTGGACATACCTTACGATACACAGTTGGACACACAGCAACACTGCTGAAAAGTTGTTACTCAGCCCTGCAATTCTATACAGCACATCAACCAAAATATGGCATGCTAAGTGAAAGTTATGGGTAACATCACTGGGTGTCAAGTGGTGCTATATCCCAACCAGGGCTGTTAATATCGCGATAGAGTATCGCGATACTTTGGTATCGGCGATCTTTTTGCAGTATCGCAGGGTGTATCGCAATAGTTTTGTTTGGTCGGGTATCGCGTGTGTATCGCGATACTTTTTTTTAGCCAGTCTTCAATACGCGATACCAATACTTTTTTCTCACCGTAATAAAAAATGTAATGTTTCTCTTCCACTTGAAATCTTTGCGATCAAGAAATGGTGAGCAATAAATAATCGCACTCAGAAAATTGACTCTTGTTGCAATCTACGATTTAAGGTGTGAATTGTGAGGAAGTTGGTTCCTCATAGAACTGCAGGGGCAGGCATATATACCTGTATAATTTCATGCTGTTAGATTTCATATGTGCGGACTGCTAGGGTAGAACTAGTTTAAACCGCTTGCTAGAGGGTTGGGGTCTAGGCTTATCCAGAGTAAGGAACGTGGACCGACTGGCCGGCTAAGGAGAACAGCCAACGTCCGGCTGACTGACCAGATGGGACTGCCTGGCTGGCTGACCACTGGGCCTTAGGCTTAGAGAGGTGACTGGGCAAAAGAGAAACACAGGTGAGGGATGTGAATGAGAAAGAGAGAGAGGTATATGCTTCGATCTCAGAGAGAGAGAGCACCGTCGTCTTCCTCAGCCAGCCACCAAATGTCAAATCTCACTCTGCCTGTTTATATATATATATATACATATATATATATATAAACAGTGATATCGTAGAACTTGCCGTTTATTTCCCAGCTTAACGCTTGGTGAAAGAGGAATGTGTTCGCAAACTTGTCCAGGGTCGTTACACGGAGTCTAACTCGCAACCGCATGCTACGTGAGCAAGCGCATTACCGATAGGCCATCGTGTAGCAGGCTTGAGTAGTACACATTTTTGAAAATAATAATTTTTATAATAATTGCAGTTATTCTGTGTTTTTATGTAAAAAATACTATTATAATTATACAGATCTTTGATATGTGAAAATAATAATTGTAACAGTAGCCAATTCTAGGCTACTGATTTTTTTATGTAAAAATAATAGTGTAATTAAACTTCTTTTCTTTAGCACATGTTATGTGTGAATATACAGGAAACTTGCTTGTCAAAAAGTATTGGTGAAAGTATTGGTATTGCAATACTTTTAAGGAAAAGTATTGGTATTGCAATACTTTTAAGGAAAAGTATTGGTATTGGTACTGCAATACTTTTTTTGATGAAGTATTGGTATTGGTATCGCAATACTTTTTTCCAGTATTGTTAACAGCCCTGATCCAAACAATATCATGTAACCATGAGTGTGCAAATGAGTGCAAACTGCTGCACCCAGTGCCACCAGTTTTACTGCATCAGATCAAAGAGTTAAAGAGTTGATTTCAGGAATATTAGAAATGATATATACACGGAAACTGTGAACTGACTTTTTCCTAAGACGGAACATCATACGAAGCACAGGTAGGAAATCTTCAACGAGGTAATGATCTTCTTCGATGAAAAGAACCGGACCGTCGAAGTTCTTCATCACGTCCAGCTGATCAAAAGCATGGTTGATCTAAATACATCAACAAAAGCCAGACTTGCATGATGAATTGAGATCACATGCAGCTCTAGAAGTTAAACTATTACACAATGAAGCCATATACCATGTAGACCTACATACACCAGAATCATGCTGATACATTATCTTTGAAGGCCACGTCAAGGTTCATTGCAAAAAGAGCTATGACTAGGTGATAATTTGCTACAGTAATTTTTTCAATCTGGGAGATACATCTTGACTTCATCACATCAAACAAAACATATTCTGAAGTGTTTGGTGCAATATATTTCATCAAATGCATGCGACTTGTGAGTTCGACTCTGTGTAATGAGCCAGAGCAAGTTTATTTGCACAGATGTGCCTCTGTCATTACACATAATAATTGGAACAGGGAAAACGGGGAAAAGTCGAGGAGTAAAGGCAAGTCCTGTGATGCAAACAAGGACCCAGTGTCCAGGCTGCGACATCAATCCACAGCCGGCTCAAGGGCAGAGTGAAGCAGATGAGTGTCTTCCCTATTCTGTACTCTTTATGGGTATTATCCAACTGTTCTCAGGTTACATATAATTACACATGTGGTTTCACTCACAATCCATCTGATTCCCATGAATTCTGAAACTACCTTCTATTTCAGTGGGTATGCTCTCTACAATCACACGCATTACCACACAGTGGTAATAACAATATGATGATCAAGCTAAGAAAAATACCAGGCCCTACAGAAATAACCGTGGTTGAAATTCATTTTGAACTACCAACCTTCCAGAACCAGTGATGCTTCGTCTGTGAATATTTGGCTTCACGATAATGACCGTACTTGTCAGGATAATCTTTATTATGACAGTTCAGCTCCTTGGCCCTGTTAAGATCAGAGAAAACAGTGAAGACTTGTAAAAACTGATCGTATCTATATAAATCAATGAAGCATTTCAAAGGAGACATCTTTGTTAAAAACTTAAAAAACACGAACATGATTATTAAACCTTTAAACATACCAATAACAATGTATTGTGAATGTAAGTAAATAAATAAATATATTATATAAACATGCAAAGTCATGCACGCATGAATGTAAATATCAAACCGAAAAGGCTGCAATGCATCCAAAATACCTCTGCTTGCTTAGTGTTGCAAGGCCTTTTAGTTGAGCCACGATACAGAACAGCCGTAGGCTCTCCTGAATTCCATGCCTCTGTGCCTAAGGAATGGAATCGACTGCCACTCTCTCTCCTCATAACTCAAATTTAAATCATTCCTTCACAAAGCAGCTCAAAACATACTCTCAAGGATATAGAAATTTAAGTGAATCTTCTCCTGGTGGCCATTTAAAGTCACTTAATCTCATCCTTGCTCTGGATGCGCCGTTAAATAAGTTAACATCATCAGCATCAGAGCACAGAAGAAATGACATGACTTACCTTCCCCTGTCTGCATCTCGCGGACAGTCCCTAGGGTCTTGGCCGGGAAACTCAGTGGGATGGAGTTGCATTGAGTATGGATAAAAGATTTGCATCACCTGATTAAATGACAAGCACAACATCATAATCACACATGACACAATGCAGTATTCAGCAGGGCATGTAATGGACCAGAAGTTCACACTAGTCACGACATCAACAGAGATAAAAAAGATGTCGATAGCTAAAAGGTTGTCCAGCTGTGAACTCTGGCCTATGACTCATGACACCTAATGTCGACTATTGCATAGCCGAATATAATTTGCAAGATCAATAATGCACGCCTTCGGTTCATTTCATACACCTCTCACCTGAAACTCCAGTGTATTGATGAGAACATAAGGCTTTTACAAGTATGTCAGTGAGGATAGAAATGGCTGGAAGATAACTAAACATCATTTGACATCTAATGCCATTCCCATGCCACTTAAGACTTCAATGATGACCTGCTTTTGTTTCCCAGTTATATTTAGCACATTCTCATCATTAAGGTATTAAACAAGGAACTGGATTAAGAAGCACACGGATTCAAACTCTGCACAAATGCCAAAGAATCAATTGTTCCTAATGCATTGCATAAACCCAAAAACAAAGACAACTGTTGAGTTGTAGAGATCTTTAAAAAAAATGTATTTATGAAGAAGTTTGAAGATCTCAAAGTATAGCAGTTGAAGTAGTAGCAGTCATTTTATTGACACCAACTGCCTGATACACATACTGTACGGTCAATCAGGTCAAACTCTGCCACTGCAGTGCCAGTCTTAAGTCTGGAGAAAGGAGGAGGGCATTGTCATTAAACTAGATTTTAATATGAGGTTTACATCTAGGTGCCATTGGAAGAATGCAAAACGAAGCATGCTGTTTTCACTATGAAAGATGGATATTGGACAATTAAAATGTACAGATGGTATCATCAATAATTAGCATCTAAATAACAAGGCACATTATCTTAATGGATGTTTGATTTGACCAATTCAAATAAAGCTAGACAATGAAGACATTCAACTCACAGGACAGAAGTCAATATTAGCGATGATCTCATTCAGTTCATCCGAATAGAAGTCATGGCTAAAGATGACGAGCGCCTTCTCGATGTCTCTCGCCTTCTGCAGAGACGACACAAGATGACGCAAGTACTCAGGACGATTGTGAACCTGAACGACGATGACGATTGTTGAATCGCTCGCAGACAGGTCGAACTTGTCGAGGTTGAGTATCAGCTGTTGTCGGTTGACCTCCCAGATGGCGCTCCGGATGTCGGTCTTGTTCCCGTTTTTCGACAGCTGGGTCTTTCCGGTGTGATTGCGACTGATGTTTGCGGCCAACTGCCACTGCAGCTTGTTCAGCTGATTCAACATGTTCAGTCTCTGACTCTCCTCCGGCCGCAGCTTCCGACGATGACGCAGACTGGACACGGTGTAGTTCCCGAATGCCCCGCCAGATGGCAGCAGGTACTCGTCAGACTCCTCGTCATCACTGTCCCGCAACAAGAAGCTTATGTTCAACGCCACAAAACCCAGAACGGAGACGACGAATACGGCCTTGACCAGGCGCTTGGGTGTCGGTCTCATTTCTCGGTGTGACACGACTTATGGAAAACTAGCAAAACAAACAAACGAGAAAAATATTAGAATACTGCTTTGAAATAACACAATTTGAGTAAGAGAGACAGAGATGGAGTGAATGCTCAAAGGCCATTATTACTTTCCTAAATAATAACCACAAAAATGCGTTACAAAAATAGAAAATCTCTGAACTCAAAGTGCTTTATTGATCACAAAAGTATAAGAAAAATACAATCACATCAATAAGTGTAAATAGGAGAACATTCAGAACATTGATAAAGGTACATCTCCAAGTAAAAACAATTCAGAATCACAGGCTAAAATTATATTTGAAAGAAACAGAATGGAATCCCCTAAGTTACTGGCTCTGATAGACATCCATGGGTATAAACTGCTAGACTACACTTTCATAGCCTCTGCATATCAGAGCAGAAGGCAGTCCTCTCCCTCGAAATCTGATCAATGATCATCATCCCACAGACAGTGTACATTTCAGTGTGTTCATTATGGCACTGTTGGTTGGGGTGCAGATGGAGTTTATAAAGGTCATCGTTTTGTAATATGAATCACATGTTTTAATGCCATAAAAAGTAATAAGCTAACCTTCAGAGCAAAGTTCTGTAAAGCTCACAAGTGGGTGCACAAATAGATACAGAAGCTGATGAAGGAGGCAGATCTCAACTAATGGTCAGTTTACATCTCCAGCATTTCACTCCAGTACAAAACTGGAGAATGGTAAATAAACTGGCAGTTGAGATAAACGTGGTAGCTGAGATAAACAGCTCCTCTGGCCTGCCAGGGTTAGAGTCTGAATAGAGCCAAAATGAGGTGATATAAGTAAGCACGCTAAGAAGAAGAGATACAATGATAAACAGAAACAAAGACTGAGTGGGTTAGAGAAAGAGAGACAGACAGAGTGAGAGAGTGACAGAAAGAGAGAATGGGATGATCAAGAGGGTATTCTTAGAGGCATCTGTAGCTGGTCCCTAGCTGTTGAATCTACTGTCCAGTTCAGTTTCTGGCGAGCTCTTTGGTGTCACTCAGGTCCAAACTTGAGAACACACCTTTGGTCTTGCTTAAGACCATGGTCTGGCTTCTGGTTTCTCCTGTAATCGTTTGGACTTCAGACTCATTTCTCCAAAGGCTTATGAATAATTCTGACTGTGATTTCTACAGCACTATGATAACAAGTGCTATAGCAGACAGTGAGTTAGATTAGAGAGAGGAGACAGATAGACAAGAGACAGATCAAGACAGCTGGAATAAGGAACACAGACTGAGCCACACAAAGCGATAAAAACCGGCTTACAACAATTTGACTATAAGGCATGCAAGCATGATAATTCTTTGATTCAAGAATGAACCAGAAAATTCCTGGAAATGAGGCTGAGGTTCATATGTAATAAATCATCTCATGAATTAAGTGCAATGTCTCTTCTAAAGGCTGACAGTAATGTCTTTTGCCTTTGGTAAAATTTTAAAAAAAATTGACTGGCAGAAGGATATAATGGACATGCTCTGACATAAGACAATTTCCCTGCATGTTCGTTTCCCATCAGCTCATATACTAGACGTCAGCTCCAAATGCTATCAATGGGTCAACTTTTAGAAAAGCATCCTCTCTATCGAAGGCCAAAATGTAGTCTCAGATGTCATTTATTAGCTGAAACTCTTAACACTCAACTATATCAAACTTAAGCAACCAAACAAACTTTGAAGCACCCAATAAAGCACAGAAGTTGAAAGTGTAACCAACATTCAATCGTATCAAATAAAAATATAAAAATCACTATTTCAGATAACCCAATAATGAATAGTATGTATGTCAATACACCATCTTTTAATTCAACAGTATCAAGTTCAACATTAAGAAATTGCACCAATTCAGAAAAATAAATAAAGCCCAGTAACTGAAAACACCATTAACATTCAACTGTATAGAATTCTACATCTAGTAACTAAGACTATACAAAGAATAACACAACTAACCTGATCCACCCACAGATATCTCAACCTGAACAGTAGACTAACACATTTGAGTAAAACAACATTTAAACTCACCTTAATATGAAGCCACAGAATATAAGATGTTAAATCCATTAAAGTGTGAGCTCCACGACAGTTCTTTCATAAGGTAACATACTGCTTCGCGTGTAGATAAAAAATTCACCTATAAATGAAAGATAAACATTGATAAAAAGCAGCAGATGTTGGTAGACCACATAACGTATGGTGTTGGACATAACATGCAATCATTAAAGGCTTCAGTGCATTAAGGGCTTCACTGTCTGGTCAATAATGTATAGGTGAATGCCTGGCCAGGCTTGCAACAGGCACACACACCAATCCAATTGGACAGACTATCGGGCGAACAGGCAAATACAATGGTTCTGATTGGACACACACACTTCATCAGAATCATAATCATAAACCTTAAATCAAAACCCTAATTTTATAAATCATTACTTTAAAGCTGAGTGCAGGGCACCAGTGTATTCATGAGAGTTGTATTGAGCCACCAGAGGGTGAAGATCCAATTCCAGTTGCCACAGAGAGAAGAGGCTGAACAGCTGGTGAAGGTGGATTTTGTCTGAAGAGAAAGCTTCGAAGGTGGAGAATTGGCATTGCTGAAATAGGAATCCTTGAAGTGGTGGAGCCTTAGTTTGGAATTCAGTTTAGAATGATGCACCTGTGGCAGCTCACTCAGTATTCACAACTGCAATAGGTCAACAGATTTTACAAACGATGCCCAGGAGTAAAAATAAAAAACAGCACTGCCCTTAGGGAACCACATCTATTAACACTCAATCCAGGAGCCCCCTGTATTAAAAGCAACTGGAAAACAACTGCTGATCCCTAGTGTTAAGGAGGTCGCCCAGCAGCAAGTTTATTCCTGAATAAGCTGTGGGATCTGCCTGATTGACAGGCTCAGTAATAAATGTATGTATAGATATAAATAACATCATAAATAAATAAATATATATATATATATATATATAACAATGCTATAACAAGCCTCTGGTGTTAGCCAGACTAAAGGTGAGGTCCACACCTAAGACATGCTTCACAAAGCTAAGGCATGAATGTCAGCAGGACAAAAGCCCCTACCCAGTGTGTCTGTAGCATCAGCACCAGTAAACATTCGAAAGGAAGAAGAGTTCAAGGCAATAAAACTACTATGCTCAGACAAACAAGGAATGGTTGCACATTTCCTTTACCTCTTTAAGCAATATTAAATTTAAAATGTTAGTCAGTTGGAAACAGTAGATATCTGTTTCATACTGGATATATAGCTTTAGCTTTAAGATCGTGTGCTGACCAATCACTGAAGTGTGTGAAAGTGCGTGGGGTTGAAACGCAAGTGCAAAAGCATCCGTCTGTTATCCTGCCATGAGTATAAACCACTGGATTGATCCTGTTACCTCAGTGCTACATCGCTCAATATCAGCAACGCGCCTAAACAGCACTGATGCATAATAAATAGAAGTGTATGTGTTGCTCCCACAATGAAGGATATTGATTGATAACCTTTATGACGTCCCAACAGAATATAACTGAGGAAAAACAAGAGAGATACAATACCAACGGACATGCAAGCTACAGGCTAGAAGTGCCACACAGAGGACAGTTTAATAATAACATTGCCTCTGACGTCGGTAGGCCTATGGAGTCAAGGTAGGCCTATGGAGTCACGGTGGGCCTTTGGAGTCACGGTGGGCCTTTGGAGTCACGTTGGTCAGGCCTGCCAGACTTTGGTTTCTGTGTTAACATGTAATCTGGTTTACCCATGGATATCACATGTCCATCAGAAAGTATCATGTAAATAATCAGTCCTTTTAAATTAAATCCAAGGTACAGTTTATATACTGCTAGCTAATGCAAAGTCAACTGAACCTTAGTTAGACAATGCTCTAGTTACAGCTCAACCACTTAAGAAGCTCTTCAACCATCAGAGAATTCAACCATCAGAGAAAGTTGCAATCCATCTGGAAGCATTTACAGTTGGGCAGCTAAGCAGAAACAGATGCTTCTCAATACATCATATTTCTCCTTCTTACCTCCCTACACCTTTTGCACAAATGCCAATGGTTTGCCAGTACAATCATCTACTTACACACACACACACACCTCACTTATGCATCCCTCCATACTAATGAATCACCTTCACTTTTGCTAGTCATCACTTAAGAATAGTTTACACTATATTTCAGATGAGAACCGACTCCCAATGGCTGAGAAATGTTCTTCAAAGGTGCATTAATGCTGCTAGACCACCAACCAGTATTCTAACATGAGTATCATTATAAATATATACATATAATAATGTATATACTGTATGCACAATCACATCACCTGAACACAGCAATGCATGAATCCTCAACTCACAGTCTAAAAGATTCTTCTAAGTTTATCTTGACCGCTTACATCATATTAAAACAACATCTGTCTTGAACTGTCTACAAATGTCTGTTTATTTAATCATCAAAGGCACTTGTCCTTATAGAATCAGGTCTCCATTAAATGAAACATGTCCTACACATCCAAAGGATTCTTCCAGTTCTAGCCTCGTTTTTATTTGTAAGTTGATCCCTGCACTGCTACATCTGGTTCAATTAAATTTTAATTTGAAATCTATATTTCTGATCAGTGCAAATGAATACTTCAAAAACAAATCACCTGCGCTTCAGTTCTGATCAATCAATCACACCTGCTCTTACAAGTGAAGGCGATTGACCTTACATTTTTAATTCAGTAAACTTTCATCAAACAATAATTTTACTTTCCAACAGTAGCAGATAACTCCAAAACAAATCTACTGATGACCATCTGTCAGTGTCGCAAACAATGGAAATTGTCATCATCTTATAATCACAACTGAAAATCTTAAAATGTACTTTGAAATTCACAAAAGACACTCATTACAAATTACTTTTAACTCACCACATGGAACGTGCCTTCAAAGTGGTTCATACCCCTCCCCAATAGATACCTAAAACAGGTTGTCTGGGCTTGAAAAACTTAAATTCGTGGCAAAATGCTTGAAAGCTCAGTTAGCAATATACCAGGCAAATACAAATTTGCTGTGTGTAGGCAGGGCCGTTTATCCATTAGGCACACTAGGCATTGTATCTAGGGCCTAAGAACCACCACACTCAAGTCTGAGAAATTAATTTAATGATTGAATTTGTTGCAAAAATGAAAAATTGACATTTCTAATTCTTATTTAGTCATTTTTATAATTGTATTGAAACAGTTTAATTTGAAGTTATTAACTTAAAGCCAGGTTTAGCTGTGCAATAGCCTACATTATGTGAACTCTACAGCTTACTTCTCTTTGCATTAATAGTCGAAATGTGATAAAAAGAATTTTTTTTAAATTTCTACTTTTTGACAGAAAGTGATTTAAAAAAAATGTGTTTTAAACAGAGACTGTCAATTTCATGTGACAGTCTGACATGCGACAGCTGCTGATGTTGCAGTAAGAATATTACAAGGCTTGAACAGCATTTTACGTCATGGCAAGTTACCGTCATGGCAAGTTACCGCTGTAGGTTGGAGCATAGGGTATTTAGTAGATGTCCTAGTAAATGTTGTCATTGGCAAAAACGTCTGCAGTTAAATTAAAACAATTCTGGGTCACATAGAAGAAACGTAAAAAAGTTTTTACAATCAAAAATTCCAGCAGTTGACTGAGTTCCATATGGTGGCCACTAATTAAAATGCAAGATGAACAGCAATCACTGTTAACTGTTTCCTTCACTGTTGGAAATTTAAATTATTTGCCCCATCTTGTTTATTGATATTATCCATGCTGTTTTTATTAAATTAACGTCATGTCATTCTTTTTTACTGAATAGCAGGGCTGTTAACAATACTGGAAAAAAGTATTGCAACACCAATACCAATACTTTTTCTTAAAAGTATTGCAACATAAATACCAATACTTTCACCAATGCTTTTTGGCAAGCAAGTTTCCTGTTTATTCACACAAAACATGGGCTAAAGAAAAAGTAGTATAATTACACTATTATCTTTACATAAAAAAAATCAGTAGCCTAATTACAATTATTATTTTCACAAAGCAAAGATCTGTATAATTACAATAATATTTTTTATATAAAAATATCAGAATAACTACAATTATTATAAAAATTATTATTTTCGCAAATGTGTACTACTCAAGCATGCTACACGATGGCCTATCGGTAATGCACTTGCTCACGTAGCATGTGGTTGCGAGTTCGACTCCGTGTAACGACCCTGGACAAGTTGTTTGCACACACATGCCTCTGTCACCAAGCAGTAAGCTGGCAAAGTAAACGGCAAGTCCGACGATTTCACTGGCCCCGTGTCCAGGACCTTGGGATTCGTCCATTGCCGACTCAAGGGCCTAGGAAAAGGAAAGGAGATGAGCACCTTTCCAACGTTCCGTATGGAATATGGGCTGACTTTACTATTAAAGGATCAGAGAGAGAGAGAGAGAGAGAGAGAATCATCGTCTTCCTCAGTCAGCCACCCAATGTCAAATCTCACTCTACCTGTTTCTCTTTCTCTCTCATTCACATCCTTCACCTGTCTTGCTCCTTTGCTCAGTCACCCCTCTAAGCCTCTGGCCCAGTGGTCAGCCAGCCAGGCAGTCCCATCTGGTTAGTCAAGGGGTCTGTTCTCCTAAGACGGCCAGTTGCTCCACATTCCTTACTCTGGATAGGCCATTAAGCCTAGGCCCCAACCCCTCTAGAAACCGATTTAAACTACTTCCACCCTAGCAGTCAGCAGGTATGAAATCTAACAGGCATGAAATTATACATGTATATGCTTTTTAGATACATTTTTGTCAGTTGAGTCACATATAGAAAAATTCAAACTTAGAGAAAGTACCATATTGAGCCTCATCTTAAAATCTACCTTATCACTGTACAGACTCTCTTTATTCAAGTGCATACACTTTACAAGAACAGAATAAACTTTGCTGAATGGTTGCAAATCGATGATCCAAGAAGCCAATACGGAACGTCAATCAATGTGTCAATGATTCATAATTGTTTCTGCCTTGGCCACAGATTCGTCTGTGAACACCTATTGCAGAGGTAGGCACTGGATGCATAATTACCATACTATAGAAAACATCTAAACTGGACCTTGCAACAGACTTCAACATCATGCAGCACGTTTACAAGGGTGAGCACTGTGCAAGTGTGATTGCAATCTTGAACTTCCTTATACGGTTGGCTAATGGTCGGAGTTCAACAGGTCTTTCAAGTTTGCCCAGTGTATTCATGAATACAAATTCAGTGTGGCTCTGAAAACTGGCTCATTTTCAGTCCTCATGGTAGGCTGGAAAGTTTAAACCAAATACAATCAGAATTTGCATTGGAGAAACAAAACAAGAATTTGCAATTAGACTTTTGGCTGAAGGATAACTGATTTCAGATGACGCAATACGCATATCCATAAACTAATTAACTAATGCTCACGGAACAAATGTATTAAAATACAATCAAAGTAACGTTATCTATCAATCATTAGTAGTTCCAATTTCACTTAATGTTACAGCAAAAATCATTAGTGCTGCTCTCCTCCTTTATAAAGGTTTGGAACTGACACTGCCAGAGTGTAAGTAATGCCAGCGTTTTCATTCATTTCATAAACTTTACATAAGGCTCCTTCAATAAACCTACTCAGGCATTTCTATTCCTACCAGGGCAAATTAGGCTTTAGCACAGGGGTGTCAAAGAGCTGGCCCACGGGCCACTTCTGGTCCGCCGATAAGGCTGTGAAAAAATGTTGAAATCACGGCCCGGGTACCCGTCAACTGCCGGGTACCCGTCTACCAGCGGAACGGGTACCCGACCGCGCAGACATATTGTTAGGAAATGTGTGGAATTACGAATTTTTACGAAATCTTGGGCACCCGAGAACCGATTTCATTGCCCGGACAGACAGCTAATATGATCAACTGAACATTTAGCGGTATATGCTCAGGTAAAATTGCGCATTTTTATGTTGGTACCCAGAAAACGACTCATTGTCCGGTCAGTCAGTCAATATGACCAACCGAACATTTCTGACATGTGTTCAGTTAAATTGCGCAGTTTTATGGAATGTCGGGTACCGAGAACAGATTTCATTGCCTGGGCAGTCAGCCTCGGGCAGGTACCTGTTGACAGTCTTACCAACCAGTGCTGTTTTCATGGCCCGCAGAGCCTTGGCTAATAACTACACAATTTGATAATAAAAATTTGAAAGTCATTTTTATGGCTTAATGAGATTTATGTGATGTTTTTTGACTGTCAATGAAGATCAAAATTATGATTTATATTTTGCATAATATAACTGATTGCATCATTTAAAATTTAGTTTTGCACAAATTTCCGTTGGTCTCTGAGGCTGAGGCACAGCAAGGGAGCGTAAAAGAACAGCAATCCTGTAAGAGATGCATTGCATGACAGGAAGCCAGTGCAATATATCCAGATACATACACAACAAGAGCATATTTAGGAATGTATCAAGAAAGAGCAGCTGAAGGGTGGACCTCTGTCAGGGCACCCAATTAAAAACTAGTGGCAGACCCAGCCGCAGTGATCTAATCTGCTAGTAACAAAAACATAAATCGGGATCAGAGCAGTCATGGGACAGAGAGCGAGAAATAACCCATAATTGACGTGGCTCATAAACAGTAGCCACAGGCAGGCTGATTTAGGTGCTGAGAAAAACTAAGTTCCCTAAGTACCACATCGAATCCAAGTTGACATGCGGGAACGTTTCAACCACCACGCACCGGTCGACACTTGCCTACCGTCTAACCACCATGATATGCTAATGGCACAGGTTCAGTCTGCAATGGTCCATAACAACGTACTTTCGGAAGTTAGACAATTTCTTGGTTTGTGTAAAAATTGCAATCCAGCAAACAAACGTGTTTTTATGAATGCAGGGGCTAAAAAACAAACTGTTAGCTTATGCACAATGTGATGGGAATTTGTAAATGAGAATCGTACACATATTGTACTGAGAAGTTATGCATAAGATGAGGAATTTAGACATTATGTGATGGGAATTAAACAATGGAAGCTAAGACAGAAGATAGACAAGTCAGCAGTGAGCCAACCTTAAACTCAATTTCAACCATACATATGAAATGAATTAATATTTTCAACTTGCACCCCATAGTAAAATCAGCTATAAAATTAGCACAATGATTTTGTATGGATTCTGTGGGAAGACCTAGTGAGAAGGAAAAGGATTTACCACTCAGCCTCATATACCATGGTAAGCACATGTCTACCACTGGGAGGAAAGCCACCAAAACTGAAACATTATCAGGGAAGATCTATGTTAAATGCATACGGAGCCAATTTAGCTACAAAGGCTTTTGATTGACAATGTAGTGTCTAAATAACACTGGGCAACATACTAATTACGTCAAGTCTATATAGGCCTACACAAAATAAATGTAACTTAGAGAAGGTATCATGACTGAGTCTCACTTTATTACAAGAACAACTCTGCCAAGCTAAACTATTGAACAGTTTATGCTGAAAAAACTATTATATGAGTAAATCAAGAGATTATAAAGTTATGCTTGGAGATTTTAAAGTATAGCTTTAGTGGCAAAGACCAATAAATAAAATATTTATGTTTTGAAAGTTACTGGTAAACTAATGTCTGTGCATATCGATGAGCTTCACAAACCAACCACAGAGTGACTGACCACACTACACCACTCAAAAAATTAAACCACCAGTGTAGACCTAATAATGGTTGTGAACTCAGGCACAGAAATTTGCCATCGCAGTTCCAAAATGAATGAGACTCCAGCAAGTGACAAATTTCATTAACCTGTGACTCAGCTGCACATGGTTCCTCAGCATTTATAAATACATCTGGTAGCTACAATTGTTACAAGAACATGTAATGTGAGATTGGAAAAAATTGTCAGCTGTGACTATACAGAACTGTTGGATCAGTGCTCTTTTAAATATCTGAAATTTACCGAGCCGCTTCTCTCAGCAATGTGATTTTAAGATTATCATCTTTGGACAAATGCGCATAGTATCATCAATGCTGACATAGTTTTACAAAACATCAACAAACGTCAGGGCATACTTAATCATGAAAAAACCTGAAAAAATAAGCATGAATATATGCTAATATTCTTATTCCCTTCATATTCAGAAAGATTAGTTATTGTTTGAATATACTAGTTCATACATCCAAAGAAAACATTTGGTTATATAGCATAAAGCAGCCTACTATAAGAACACACCCAAACAGCTCAGTCACTTAGATTAAACTAATAATCGGCAGAACCTCTACAGAATTTTAAGTGGTCTATAAATAACTTCAAAGAGCTCATCAAACTAAACTTCAAAACCTCAATGAAGAGCTCTGCCTCAGTATCATCGAACCACTTGGACTCGATCAACTGCAGATAATACATTCACTTCCCAACATAGCATAATAATCAGCCAAACCAATCCCATAAAAACTAGAATCTCAAAAAGCTCTAAAAACTACTACCAAAAAAAATTAGATTTGGCCAAACTCTCTTGCTAAAATTAAAATTGTTGACATTTTAATTATTCCTCCACCTGTTACACACTGTCTCCTCCCAAACAACCACTGACATAACAAGTTTTACACAAATATAATCTGAATATCGTCAGTAACAGAAATCAGTATCACGACCCGCATTACAGATCAACTTGACACGACACACTAATTCGAATGGATGTACTTAATAATTTAATGCTGATACAGGAATTTCTTGTATCTGAAGCCATCCAATCGCAACATTTGATCAACCATAGACTATGAAAGATATCTGAAGTCTAATAACATATGAAAAATGAATGTGATCGAGAAAAATACAGAACAATGAACAGCATGATGTTGCATCACATTTAGCAAGCAATGTACTAGATAAATGCAAACTCAAATGAATTTTAGTCTGTGGTGCCAGTCATTTACTGACAGACCTTTCATGAATTTTTCATGACATTAGAAAATAGAACACTGATATGTATCAAATTTCACTTCTACTTTTTACATAGTATGATTCCACAGAAAAATTTCTTGTAAATGTACAATTCTTTATAAAAATCTGTTCCATATGACCATGTGCAACAAACAATAAAAACTCTAAATTGCTTAGAGCACAATTGGTTAGCTCATTCAGAAATCCATATGTACAGCACATTTCTCTAACACACTATTAAGTAACCATAATTATAAAGTGTCTTGATTATATACTCCAAAGGACACAAGTGTGTCTAACCATCAAAAAATAAATTGCACAGTGGGGTGGTTTCTTTAAACTCTGCTCAGGTTACTTTTATGACATCTAACTAGGTGTTAAGTTGCTCCTTCAACAGCCAGGTTCCGAGGGGATCTTAAACTGCTCAGTATCAAAGTACAAGTCAAATATACACAACTAGAGTAAGTAGTGGGATCGACCAGGAGTCAGCATATGGTCACAGGGTACAATGAATTCACTCTAAAGCCAGACAATATATGCCTAAGGAGGTTGTTTTAATTCACTGAGAATGCTAATCAACAACACAAATATTAGTGCATCTTCTGTTCGGGCAGTATTTTAACTTTCAGTGTCTGGGTTCAGAAGACAGCCCAATGACCTCAGGGTAAAGGCAAAAAGCAATTGTATGGCCAATAGTTTTAGCTAAACCGAATGTTCTGCATCCAGACAAACTGCTCTGTTCACTGTGGATAAGTTTTATTGCTTGTTTTTTGGCTAAAACTAGCTGCATCTGGAGTATTGATTTCACTCAAAACAATCACAAAAACCATCACCAAGTGATTCATGTGTTGGAAGAGTCCCATGTGTATTTGCACTTTGACATGTCATGAGTCATGAGTGAGAGCTTAGATTCTCATTCCTTCTTTCACATCCTATGTGAGTCACGGCAGAGTGACTTGTGTACTTTGAGACTCGGAAGCCAGCAGAAAGGTTGAATATCAAAGTCCTGGACAAGGGTCATCTCAGTTATAAAATCTAGAACATTAGTGGCTTGCATGACAAAATTTTGAAAATATTTGAGTCTCCTAAACACACAATATACAGACAAAGCAAATCGCCTAAGGCCATTATATAAATCCGCAGACAAAATGCAACCACTGAATCATATGGCAAAAAGCCTGCCAGAGAATTGACCACTGCATTGCCAAATTAAATGGTTGACCACTTAAAATATTTTACAAAACTTCAATACATCGGTCACTTATATTGTCATCCTCTGTGTTACTTTAAAGGGGTACTGTAAGCAATTCATTTATTTGCACCCATTGTCACCAAATGGCTGGTGTCAGGAACTGATGCTGATAAGTGTCTGGCAGTATTCACCCATGCAACAAACCTGAACATTTTACTATATAGATTGACAATCTCTCTTCAATTCTCACTCTTTATTTGTTCAATATATTTCCCTTTCCCTCTCATGTGAAACTTTGAGAATTATGAATTACAAAATTGTACCCATTTGCCTAAGCCAAAAACTATTCATGCACACCTATCACCTCATAATTTCTTGCAAAGTCAGGTATACCGCCTCAGGCATCAGACACAAGTGCAGACTCAGGTCATTAGTATCAATTGCAAGGAACGTTATTGAGAAAAAGTCATGCATGCAAGAACTATGCAGCATATATTTAAATAAATATATATAAATAAATATATATATACATATAAATATATATATAAATAAATATATATATAAATAAATATATATCTGTGTTGCATATTACAGGTCCAATCAAAAGCATGCAGAGTCTAAGTTACATTTTTCCAGTAATCATTAAAATCATCAATGAGGCACCCATATGGTAATCTTCTAAGTAAGTTCAGCCTTAACCAGATGGCAATACCTTCTCGAGTGGTAACCCAAACACTAACAGGATTCATCTCAGTGAGGCCACCCTTACCTTAACAGCAATATCTCTATGCAAGAAGTCACCTGTACCCTTGTACAAATCTGCTCAGGCAGATCACCCTTGCTTTCATGAGTATCTATTATGTAAGGTTCAATTTCATTACTATTCTCCTTTCCAAGGTTTATGTGCATTCAGAATAATGTAATGTAAATAGCTGCAGGCAACAAGGAACAAAACGACTCAACAGTTAGCTTACTACAGATGCTGTTATAAAAAAGAAAGACTTCAGCACAGTCACAATAGACCATATACCACTGAAATTCAACAACAGCATTCTTACATTTTCAGATATGCAGTACAACTGTCAGACAGTGCTGTCACCAGGCAGAGAGGCTCAGAAGCAAGTTGAATTAAAAATGATGCGAATTTTGTAAGCGGGTTCTCATATTTAGTAGGCTACCGATGAACATTGAATCTGAATCAAATATGCATCATCAATTCAGCAATGAACACTAATTAGGAAGGATATCACTTAATCGATAAGGTTCAACTTATGGAAGCATCTTCTTAACTTACTAGAGATCGAGAATCTATTTAAGCGCATTAGGCATGTCTCAGGTGAAATCGAGATATTAAATAGGGGGATACTTCGGTGCCCACCACTCCGCCTCGGATGCTGCTTGTAGAAGGATATGGGTAATTGCAGGCCACTGAAGCAGCAAACATAACCTAAGAAACCCGCCAGCGCTCCATTATGTGATGAAGTGGCATTCTTTTCAATCCATAATCCGACTTTGTGAAATTATGCACCCACCGAGTCTTCGCCCAAAGACTATTAAAAGTTTAATAGACATAAATTAATATAAATTAATATACAACAGCGCTATAAAAACAAACCTGAAGTGACACTCGCTGGCTTGAGTCTCGATATCATCTACACCAAGTAAACGACAACAGTCTACACACCTAGGTCAATCGACGCGAGAGTCAAATAACACTAAGAAAACAGCGGAAAGGGCCCCGAGTGTGGCAACCTTCGTACTCAATCAAAAATAATTAAGAATACCATTTAACACAACCGCCTTGTTCACCATGATTAAATCCAAACCATCAGCCATTCGCCATTGCCACAGATGGCAGTTCAGTCTCTAATCTTATAGCGCTATGCTTTCTGAAACACGACTGTAAGTATGTATCGAAAAGCGCTCCTACTGATCGATTACGAAGTAATATTACTCTTGACAAAATAACAAATTAATAGGGCCTATGTCATGTGAACCATCAGGATTAATTACTTTCTGGTCGTGAGAAAGACATCATATGTTTACTGGTAGTAAATATCGCTAGTAGTGCAGCAGTCATATTATTATAGCACTCTTCAGAATCCAGATGTTGATAAAATTAAATTGGCACTATGTACCCTATCAACGCTATCATAAAATCTTTGTTTATTGAACATGTCAGGCTGGCAAACCCCGGCAAGTAACATTCATTAAAACAAATATAAATGCAATGTTAATTGTAGACTCGACATTTCGAAAGTACTCGAAAGTAAAGCGCAGAGTCTTAGCTTATTGAAGAGCATTGACATGATATCGCGTTCTCTATCTAGAATAGCCAATTGTTCAGATTGACTTCTAACTAAATCTGCATGACTCTGAGAGATTTGAGCTAGTTTAGTTTCTATCCTGTTCTCTGGTTCTAACTGATTCTTTGACATGCTATCTAGTTTAGTAAACAACCTGTCAAGTACAGAATCAGGTTTACTGAAAGGTGAATTTATCCTTTCTATCTCAGTAGCCAATCCTACTTGATGCAAAGACTTCTGAGACATCATGAAAGAATATGAAGAAGTTTAATTGGGAGCAAGAGCAACTTATCCAAAATTCTCTGTATATAGGCATACAGCACTATCACTTACGACGACTCTCGGGTAACTGGCCATGGGTTAGAGGGTACTCTTCCTTACATAGGAACTAGCTTCTACATCATTTCGCGCCGGGGGAAAAGCTGTCAAAACCCCTCCCTTGGCATACCAAATGGCCTTCGATATGCCTTGTCGGAGACCAACGCGCCGAGCGATTTATCAGACTTTTGAAGACAGGCAATCGTCCGATAAGCACATCCTGGCTTCAGCTCCATCAAACCGGCCCACCTATGTAGTATCTAATGCATCATCGTTACCTTGACATTAATAACGATACAATACCCTTAAATGACAATCAGTAAAGTAACACATGTAAAATAACTCTTTTGTAAGCACTTATAGGGACTTACACTATCTTAATAAAAGTCATCTTAAAAAACCCATTGGAGAAACATAAAAAAGAACCGATTGGGGGGACTCATGGGGGGCACTAAGCACTAAAACTGGGGGTTTGCTACCTCTAGTATGCAAGCATGCACGGAGAGGGAGACAATGAAGTTCATCAAACATAAAGGTAGAGATGCGAGAGAAACGAAGATAGCGAGCTATCAGTCTATAGATGTGCAGTGCGGTAGTACTTGTTCATTCAAATGTCCAAAACCGTAACGGTAGTCTAGCTGTCAACCATCATGCTTCACTCGGATGGAAAGCAACATATAGTTTACAAACCTTTAACAAAAGGCCGTCAATAAATGACGTTACGCGCCTAAGGGAGAGGGTCACACATAATTATATTTCAGTACTAGGCCTATTTGCAAAGTAGATGTATAACGTTATGGAGCCATGCTTGTGTCTTTGCACTTCTGTGTAATAGTGAGTAACAATGCTTCCCAAATAATAATGTGACGGCGGATGAGGATGCTGACGGCCAACTGAGCCAAAGACCACAGGAGAGGTGTTACAAGGTTTTGAAAAGTGGGGGCAATAATTTAAAAGAAATTTTTTGTTGGCCCCCAACTTTTGCCTTCCAGAAATTTGAAAAACGGGGGCACAAATTATCTTAACAAATGTCATCTTAAAAAGCCACTGGAGAAACAAAAAAAGAACCGATTTGGGGAGCACATGGGGGGGCATTGAACACTAAAACTGGGGCTTTGCCCCCCCCCCCCCCGTTTTGAAACGGGGGAGGGGGCAAGTACCCTCCCCAGCCCCCCCCCGTTTGTTACACCTCTGGGCCACAGCTCAGTCAAGCCAGCGACGACATAGGTCGTACATCCGATACTCGAAGCAGCAGGCCAAGCAGCGGTTACTCTTCGAAGTGATATAAATAAGACTGCTGTTTTATTGTAATCACAAACTCCGCCACTGCTTGGACCTTGACAGTGCCAGTCCCAAGACTGGATAGAGGAGGAGGGCGACACCAAATCATCTTCGATATTGAACGGTGTCGTTAAAAAATCAACACACACATTGTGATCACGCAGTTTAGATATTTACGACTGGTCTGCTGGTAAGCTGAGTGTAGAGTGTACTGTAATGTAATGTAAATACGACAATTTCTAGAGCACCGTTATGGTGCCATCGGTGGAGGCCTCTACTGTCCTAAGCGCCACCGGTCAGGATCGCTGGGCGTGGCCTATACTGGGAAATCAGATCCTTTCCCAGCTGACGCACGGAATGAATAGGCCTACAGTGATTGTCACTCGTCAGTCAGCTGCCGAAGGTCGGATTTAATCATATCCTTTCCATGTTCAGTCCCAGGTAGGCTAATTTTTACACAACATCGGATATTGTGGCTGCTAGTTCACGAGTTAGGCGTGATAAAACGTATTCATGCATCAAACACTTGCAGCAGGCCTTCGCAGGCTGGCATCATATAATGACTTACCGGGGCCTAGGCCTAATAATAAAAAAATGACACAGAAAAATAAACTGCTGTTGGCCTACTGTCAATTCGAAAGATCTTACACATCAGATTTTAAATTTACCCATTGAGAATTATTTACTTAAAAGTTGAAAGAGTTTTCCACATCAGGATTATACACTTACTTACCTTAATTCTGTAGTGTCCCATGCTGCGGTGGTGTAGCAGTGTGTTCAGAGTGTTGCAATTAACCTGTCGTTTAGGCTGAGCACGCCATAGGCCTATATTACAGGAAATGGGTGAAACTAGGGATTTTATCAAATGCCTAGGCAATTTGTACACCCTAGCCGTACACTAGCCCTAACCCTGCACTAACCTTACATTAACCCTAACTCTAATCCTAACCGTAAATGATTGATTTTACATATTGCCTAAAATCTTAAAAATCAGGCATTTTACAAAATCCCTGCTTTGCTCATTGCCTGTAACACATGCGCCTATAAAAAGTGATTTAAAAAATAGTTGTACCTTTGTGAATGCCTATGTAGGCCCAAATATTCCTACGTAGGATTAATGTAGGCCTATGAATTCAATGATCTACTGCTTCATCTAAATATCAACATACTGTATCGCACCATCCCCTCCAGCTTCTATATGTGTGTACTGCAAGTCACTTAGTGCACCATACCTCTGCAAACGATACTAGATACCCGATACAAAGGCACACAGCGCAGCCCTACACCAGGCTAAGCGACCGACTGGTGAGGTCATGTGCAGTAATGTAAATACGACAATTCCTAGAGCACCGTCAGTAGCAAATTACTTCTAGGGTGCTTTACATAACAGTTCAATAAATGAGAGCTCCCCAAATGCGACAGACCGCTGCCACAGATGGCGCGTAATGAACTCTCGAACACAACCTCTGTACCCTGCATCGACATGCAGGCTGGCACCTCTCTGGCCTGTACACGTCTTGCATGTCAGATTGATAAGTCACTTAGTGACTAGGCCTATAGACGTAAGTGACGAATTTCTATTGGACAAATTGAAACAACCAAGCACACCACGAAACCATCTTCAAGCATGGGAATGACAACGGTAAGCACACGATCAATCGTCTGAAATTTGGGTGGGGTGTTTTTGCCAAATAAGAATTTTTAAGACTTAGGCCTAGGCCTAATGCTAAGACTTAGGCCTAGGCCTAATGTTAAGACTTAGGCCTAGGCCTAATGTCGAGAGCGCCCGAGCTATATACTCTTCCATAAGGATCACTGTAGGCGTATTCACGGATGAAAAAACTCACAAAGCGGTAACACGCGAGTTTCGAAAGTTTTGGTCAGTCAAAATTTCAACTGGAAAAAGTCCAAAGCCGCCAGTACGGTTTAAAGTCACGCTATCTGTCTGTTTTGAGTCTATCCTGTCTCTCTGTCTGTTCATCCTAATTAAATAATATACTGCCATATATGCATACATGCTTTGCCCTTCCGAGGCGTTTAATTAGCTTGCGCTAAGCACTTAAAATTTAATTTATTCAGTGTCGAGGCCTTCGGGATTAGGCCATTCCCGGTTAAAGCAGTGGAGGAGCCAGACACTTTTGATAACAAGGACATAGACAGGGAAGTCGTTTTTGTTACCAGTGCAGGGCAATATTTGGCTATGACAATGATAACAGTAAATTGTGACCTTAAATTTTGGTCACCACATAAGCTCGCCAAACTGGTCATATCCCTTGCCCATAATCATAAGATTGCCATAAAGAGTTTAAGAAATAGAGCCCCAGAGTCAAGTATTCGTTATGTCAATGCTCAAGTAGGCCTAACTCGTGTCATACTAGCAGACAATTGACAACATTTAGCATAATTATATTAAACGGGCCATGGCAGAATGCATAGACAAAAACTGCTACATAGCTCATCCAGCATTGTAGTTCTCAAGTGTGTATTTAATAGTTTGAGACAAATGAATGAACGCTAGTAATGAGCAGACGTAGCGGGAATAATACATGCAATTAAAGCTAGTCTGTTTAGCTCATAGAAGGCTTCAGCATATTCGGCGATGAAACGAGTGATTGCAATCAATCAGTTTATCACCTTTAAATATTGGCAATGTCCCGTTTTACTTTTTACGTTCATGCATTCTCTTCAACTGTCGCAATTCCACATTTACATCATCTAGATTGGCTTTGTAACTAAATGCAAAAAAAGCAAGGATCTCACAGTTTAAGAAACTTGCACTGCCTGGTAGGCCTATTAACGCCTGAAAAGCACGCAATAGTTTCATATTCTCGCTAAAAATATGCCGCGCAGTTCTGTAAGTGCTTTATCAATAACAGGAAATTAAATTTCCTTACGAGGGAAAGAATCAACATCATGTGCAGTCTCATTGCTACCAATTCCCTCGGTAATTACCATATCACCATCCAACCTACGAGGAACACGTGTGCGATGCTTCCTGATATTTAATGATAGACCGTAGGCTACGTGTCTACTATGTCCTTCGACGCTTGAATGTGTTTCATGCACTCTGCTTCGTTTCGGTTCTGGCGAAAAAATGAAGGCAGTTAGCAATCAAATCGTATGCAATGTTACCATTCACATCTGAACGTTGCAGATAATCCAAGACAGCCTTCATTTCTCTAAGAAAGTCGCTGAATGTTCCTAAGCAGAAGATAAATGCTAGATCTATGATTTGCAAGATCGATTGAGGGTCAACAGGCAGGGCAGTAATCCGGGCAGAGATATTTTTACCAGGGCATTTGCCCTGCCATAATAATAATAATAATAATTTAAACAACGCCGATTTATAAGACACCGTAAACGCGGCCTACACTACAACCTAAAACGAAAGTCAGCAGACCGGATAAGCCTTAGAAATAGAAAAACTTTCAATTTAGTTTTAAATGAGTCTACTGAGTCGGCCAATCTGATAGTAGGTGGGAGACCGTTCCAACACCGCGGATCTCATCCTCCGCACACGGAGATCGGTCTTCACAGATGATCTGAGTCGCAGACTGGATACGGAGGAGTGAGTCCTGAAGCAGATACTGCGCAAATACCCGGGAGCTATTGCCCTGGTGTAGCACAGTCATTGGGCTTAAGGGAGCTGCGAGCAATACGGTACGGTCCTAAAACGGTCAAAAAAGGATACTAATGATGATGATGATGATAACGATGATTATAACAATAATAATAATGATAAAATCTATGGGTATTTATGTAAGTAAGTATGTATGTATGTGTGTATGTATGTATGTATGTATGTAATACTATGTATGTATGTATGTATGTTTGTATGCATGTATGTATGTATGTATGTATGTATGTATGTATGTATGTATGCATGCATGTATGTATGTATGTATGTATGTATGTATGTTTGTATTTATGTATGTATGTATGTATGTATGTATGTTTGTATGTATGCATGTATGCATGTATGTATGTATGTATGTATGTATGTATGTATGTATGTATGTATGTATGTATGTATGTATGTATGTATGTATGTATGTATGTATGTATGTATGCATGCATGTATGTATGTATGTATGTATGTATGTTTGTATTTATGTATGTATGTATGTATGTATGTATGTATGTATGTATGTTTGTATGTATGCATGTATGCATGTATGCATGTATGTATGTATGTATGTATGTATGTATGTATGTTTGTATGTATGTATGTATGTATGTATGTATGTATGTATGTATGTTTGTATGTATGTATGTATGTATGTATGTATGTATGTATGTATGTATGTATGTATGTATGTATGTATGTATGTATGTATGTATGTATGTATGTATGTATGTGTGTGTGTATGGTGATGATGATAATGGTGAGGATGCAGATGATAATTATGAAGATTTATATAGAGCCATAGCTCGGTTGAGTCGTAAGAAAAGACGCTGAATGGTGCTTAGGTGCATGGAATGTGATGGTAATGACGACCATGGTCGCAACCGCCAATTCCCGGGTCTGTCCGTCCCTGTCATGAATTGGTTCACGAAGAAACCCCGATATTAGAGGACTCAGATGAATTATAATATATGCAATAACTATTTATTCTGTCGTTTGGTTCACTGTCTGAAAAGTTTATGTATGTATATTCTCACAATTTACCTTCTGGTATGTAACACACAGTGTTCTATGCAAGACTTGAAACTTCAAGACCAAGACGAGACCGAGACAATAAGGTACCAAGACCGAGACCGAGACACTAGGTTCAAGACATTACGAGACAGTAAAAGACAAGTGATCCTATATAAAATGCTGAAAAATACTAATCTATCTGTTTTCGGGAATAAGGTTCATTAACTTCATTTGTAATTTCAATTTGAAACTTATGATGTATATAATATAAATTCCTGAGAACAGTTTTTATATTGCCGCGTTTTATCTTTTTCGATATCTATTCGTCGGCTTATCTTCTGAATAGTATAAAGAAAACCTTTTAGACACATCTGAAATCTTCTAGACGATTTTAAACGAACAAATTCGATACCAAATACCAAACGAAATGAAAAAGTTGGGCATATCCTTTGGCCCTACTCACCTTGAGAAACTCGAAGTTGTTACGATCGTTTCGGTTATGGTGGTTTTGCATCAATGACAAACGGGACTCCATAGCTGTTGTATTGTCAATAACTTCAAAATGCGTAATCGAAAACTTCACAATTTAAGGTTCTCTCTCAGACATTTACCCACTTCAAGATAAGTGAATTGATTTCAATATCTTATGACTCGCGCGTTAACCAGAATTACCATTTCTTGTAACCTCTTATGCATAGGTATGCATAGGCCTACATGTAGGCATGTGCTTGTGTACGTATTATGGTGTGTGTATGCAACTATACTTGTGTGTATTTATCTAGACACTTACTATAGCGCCTACTATGCATCTCACAAAAGCGCAATGTCAAATGTATCGAGCAGTCTACATTAGGCCTATGATGCTTCTGACGGTTGACTTAGCACCGCCAACAGCCGCAGCAACCGCAGAGGATGTGGTCCATCTATGCAGATTCTGGTGACACTGACGCCTGATGACGAGGTCTCGTGACTGCTTTCCTCTCCTTCCAATACTTCTGACACGGTCGGTAGACGTCGTAACCAAACGAAATGCACCACAGGATTGCCATGACAACGACGACCGGGAGATAGATGAGATAGGGCTCATCGCACTCCGTCGTATGGATGCGACCAGTCGGAATCGACACCAACTCTGACCAGACAACACAGAAGACAACGACAGCAACACACATATCAAGCAATTAGTCAGCAACGAGTGTGATCACTAATCAGCTTGGTTTATGCAAACAGCTCTGTAGTGGCCTTGCAATTTGCACCTGTCTTTGTCCATTAGAACAAGAACAGTTCCGAGAAAGAGGAGAAATAATTATTGCTCAATGAAAGAAGGAAATATCGACAGACCAACAAACGGGTACACGTAGGCAAGCACTCTGGCCATAATATCATTTTCATCAGAATCACCATCGTAATTCATCGTCGTTGCAGTGATCGTCTTCAGCGGCTTCTGCTTCTTCTTCTTATTCCTCCCTCTACTTATTGCTCCTCATCTTTATCCTGCTCCTCTCTTACGCCATATTGTATTCTTGTTCTCTTTCGTCTCATCGGTCTTTATACTCTCGTCCTTCCTGTTCTTCCCCTTCCTATTCTTTACCTTCTTTTCTCACCCCATCTTCCTCTTCTTCTTCTTCTTCTTTCTCTGTACTTCATTCTCTTCTCCTTCCTGTTCTTCCTTTTCCTTCTCCTCCTGATCTTCTTCCTCTTCTTCTTCCTTCTCTTTATAATTATTCAACTTTTCTCCAAATTTCCCCGTTATTTTCCTCCTGTTCCTCCTTCTCTTTCTGATCTTCCTCCTCCTCCTCCTCCTCCATCTAATCCTCTTCATCTTTTTCTTACTCTTCTTCTTCCTCTCATCTTCCTCCTTTTCTTCTTTGTCTACTTCTTTCGCCTCATCATCTTCTTTTCCTTCTTCTGCGTCGTCATCGTCATAGTCAACGTCATCATCATCATCGTCGTCGCCGCCGCCGCCACTACCACCACCATCCTCATAATGTGTGGCATGGTGGCCGATCAGTTAGAGCGGTCACTCACCCCTTAACGCTCAGTGTGCGTTGAGTGAGCGGGTTCGTGCGGGACGTCATTGTGTAGGGACCTTGAGCAAGTCCTTCGCGCACAATTCCTCCTCTATGCACAGTTACTGCAGTTGCGTCTTCGAGACGTGTGCGCGCTTTCGAGCACGACATGTCGTGATAAAGCGCGTTATAAATTCCGAGTTGTGTTGTATTGTTTGTATTGTATTGTATCATCGATGCTTTTGGGTTGACTGACTCATCTGTTGCCCGACTGATCTCAGAATCTCTGGTCTTTGTAGGTTGACGCAGTCTGGCACCACAGGCGACCATCTTCCGTATCCATCGCACATCGTAGTCATCCAACCTTCGCCGTTCTTGAGTATCTGACCAGATGGACAGGAAACGTTCACCTCAGTTGAGATGCTCACGTTCTCTGTGCTCAGCTGTCTCCACAGAAGTGGCGGACATGTTGCTGCTGCAGGAATACAAAGGCAGAAGATGCTGAGCTTGACTCAAGTCAACTGGCTTGTGAATTCATAATTTCTATAGCGCCTGTGTCTAATGGACAAGGCATCAAACGAGAACGCTCCATTGCCAATCCGTTATCCGCCGGGCCATTGGTCGACGATGTTGTGAGTCCAATTAGGCCTACGTTGATTTGCTGCCCACCACCGAAGTTCGGGATGTAACACGTGTTTGATAATCGCAATTGTAAACTCGATATTTCGAAAGTACTCGAAAGCAAGCAAAGCGTCTCAGCTTATTCAAGAGCACTGACATGACATCGTTCTCTATCTTGACTGAGCGCCTCTGAGTAGGTCTATAAGCTGATCCTTCGGGGATGCCTGAGGCTTGAGCACCTCTCCCTCTCGTACAAAAAGTTGACCCTCACGGAGGATTCGTCACAATTGACCCAACGGTCGAGTGAATGAAATGACTATGGGTAAGGAACCATGCGCGTTCAGCTTCGCAGATCGTAGCCTTCAAGCAATAAGAACGCAATGTACTTACTCTTACAGCTCTGTTCAGGGATCGGTTGCCAGGTGGCGTTGGCTGTGCATTCCATGTAGACGACGAAGATCCCTCGTTGGAAGAAGAGACCCTCCTCACAAACGTAGGTCAGAGAACTTCCAAAGACAGTCGATGACGAAGGCAGCACAAAGGCTCCATCTATCGATGGTGAGGGTCCACAGTCGACCGCTGCAGTCAAACAGACCGAGGCTCAGAGGAGGTAAATCAGGTTAAGTGGTAACGTGTTATCTAACCTAGTTGTCTGTCTGTCTGTCTGTCTAATCTGTCTGTCTGTCTGTCTGTTTGTCTGGCGTCTGTCTGTCTAACTGTCTATCTATCCGTCGATCCACCGTCCAGCCATCCATGCATCCATCTATCCAATAGCATTCTGTCAACCTGGCTAGTCATCTATCTACACATCTAAATCAATCTATGTTAATATATCTCTATCTCATATCTATATCAATATCCACATTTATCAATGTATCTATATGTTTGCCTGCCTAAAATCCGATTTATTCGTCTGCCTATTGTCTGTCTGCCTGCTTGTCTGGTGGGGCATGTAATTTATTGTGATCGCAAAAATGCAAATCTGAAAGATTTTATGTGCCATGTAAAAGCTTTGTCAGATGAATTAACTTTTAAATGCCGGCGCTAAATATGTTTAGATCTATATATCAATTAAAGCCAGAATGTTAAGCCACAAGAAAATCTCTGGACTTTCATCGTTTCGTATGAACCAGTCTGTGTTGTAAGTTTTTCTTACAACTCTTTAGCACCTTTATACAAATACATACGTTGGCAGTTGATGATGGCTGGTGACCATTGATCATCCTGGAAACAAGTGGCATTGACTGACCGCTGACCATTCACGGAATAACCATCGTTGCAGACAATCATGGCAACGCCTTGGATGGCCGTTCCACTGAAGCTATACGTTCCGTGGTTGACGCTCGGAGGCAACGGACAACTGGCAACTGTTCATAGCAATAGGCAGGAACACATTGAAAAGCAACAACACGCAGAAAAACAACACTAATGGAAAAACAACAACACATGGAAAAATAATGTCTAATGGAAAACAACAAAACATGAAAAACAACACTAATGGAAAAACAACAACACATGGAAAAATAATGTCTAATGGAAAACAACGACACATAGAAAAACAACAGCACTATGAGTAATCGTAAACGTAAATTTCAATTTTCTATAGCACTGCTCTAAAGCTAGGCGCAAGGCACCAATTTATTTACGAGGGCTCAGCTTTGTTAGACCGGATGTCTTGAGTTGACAAGTGATGGTTCGAGTCCGAAAGCCAGAGAGACCACAGAGAACACCGAAGAATCGTTTCTCTTTTATTAAATCTTTAGATATTTTTGATTTACGATTGCAAGTATGCTAATTCATTCGCAAGGCTTGAACTGATGAGAAAATATAAAAAGTAACATCAGCAGCTAGAACTACTGGTGGTGCACGAGGGTTCAAGAAGTCTAAACCACTAGTGTTAATTGATGATTTTTTTGATGATAATTAGAGCCTATGACATCTACAAGTCTTTTAGACCTAATTGTGTACAGGCCTACTTTTATTATCCACAGCACGTAATAACGGTAACATCATATGATATGTAGTTGCACTCGCAACAAAGTAGAAAATACAGAAATAGAAATTTACGTTAATTTAACGATGCTATCCGTGAGGCAATCAATAACATGCTGCAACCGTGAGTGCGCGCGCGAGTGTGTGTGTAGGTTTGTGTTGGTGTGTGTAGGTGTGTTTGTGTGTTTGTTCGTGTGCATCTGTATGTGTGCGTGTGTCCATTCCGAATCTCGATGACAAACCTCTGCAAGAGTTAATGTCTGGAATCCAGCTCCAATCAGTGCCATCGCAGACGATTGACTGCGACGGTTGGAGGAATCCGTTGGGACAGGTGTAGTTAACGACGGTTCCGTTCAGAGCTAGGTAGGTGTCTGGAAGACCGTTTGGCATCTGAGGAACTGGTGGACACCTCTTGTCTGAAAGCAACCAGAAAAGACAATATGTCTTTATTCATCGATAGTGTATCTTAGAGAATAAGAGATACTGAAACAGATATGGGAGAAACAGACAGACAGACAGACAGACAGACAGACACAGACAGATACCGATATAGAGAGGCACAAAATGGTATGGTGCATTTCCGAAAGCGCCATATCAGTGATTGAATTATCTGGGGACTGTGAGGGTTCATTTTCCCAAGTTCATTTTCTACCCCACCAGTTAATTCTCAAAAATTACCTTTAGGGTCAAGCAACTCTCCATATCAGCCTTCATTGGCTTAATTTAACTTAACACAGCCAAGAATCAAGTTTGTGAACCGAAAACCCACAGTTATCCTCCATAACTAATTCAGCCGGTATACCGGTTTCAGGCTCGTAAAAATTCCGGTCGGAACATCTGGACATGTGAAACATTTTCAATCCCCCCCCAGAACCCATCCCAGTTAAAATTTGACAATTCAGACATTGGCAGCAATAACGTTGTATCGTATTGTATTGTATTCCGTTTATAACGATAATAGTATACAGAAAGACTATCATAGCTGTCAAAATGCAACCATTTACAAACTAACAAGTCCTAAATGTTGCTTTAAGAGATCAATATATTAATGTTCCGGATATGTCCAATCGCTAGCGGTCTAATACTTGTGCTTACATGTGTATATCATTCTGGATAGGAAGTTCTTTTTATCCTTTATCGGATGGGGCCGTGTATGATGATGATGCTTTGACGGAGGCCTCAGTTTTAGGCCTACTTAGATTAACACGTTAGAGAACGCGCCATGCAGAAGCCAACAGTAGGCTACTTACATTCGCAAGTGAATCCCGTGTCGTTCCAGAGAGCGTTTCTGTCGCAGTGAATGTATTTGTACCAATATCCATTCTCGAAACGTCTTCCGTCGTTGCAATAGTAAAGTATCGTTGTACCGTAGATGAAAGGTGCCGTCACCAATCCAGTAATTACGGAATTATTCGGTCGAGGAAACTCTGGACAAGACAGTTCTATAAGAGAAAGAAATCACTCAATGAACATGAAACAAACGCGTACGTATAGGCCTATATACACTCTGTATGCATGTATATACGAATATAATTTATGCATGAATGGGACAGAGGCGGTGGCAATAATGAGTACACTGAGTGAACTCGTTATAACTGAATGTAGCACGTTGATCGTAGGCCTACGCTGTCAGTTAGATCAGGCGGCGCGAAAGATGTCCTATATATGCCGAGATGGAGAAAGTAAAGTCGCTGATACTTCACATACCCACGATTGTTTCTCGGATTTAGTCCGAGTGACTGTTCTTCTAGTTTTATCTTTCTACACGAGAGCGTATGTTAGGTTTGACTATATATATATATATATATATATATATGTATAAAAACTGTTATGTTTTGAGCATACTGTAGCATGGCTGTATGGAGTCATTCCAAGCACCGTACTCGTTGCATTGCAGGATCTGGAAGATCCTTGCATCTGTTGTTCTTGTTCCTAGCTTACAAGATGCATTGACAACAGAGCCAAAGACACTGGAATTTGTGTTCAGATCGACGTTCGCTGTCTTCACCAACGATCCACAGTCAACGGCTTCATAGACAAATGAAAAAAATATGTCTCAATAACCTCTCAAGCACCATATGTCATAATTAACATAATAGGCAAATAAGGTATATGAATAAATATATGCATAGGTACAGGTACGCGTACGCATGCATGCATACATGTATGTATGTATGCATGTATGTATGTATGTATGCATGTATGTATGTAATATTATGTATGTATGCATGCATGTATGTATGTAATACTATGTATGTATGTATGCATGTATGTTATATTATGTATGTATGTATGTATGTATGTAATACTATGTATGTATGTATATATGTATGTATGTATGCATGTCTGTATATAATACTATGTATGTATGTATGCATGTATGTATGTAATACTATGTATGTATGTATGTAATACTATGTACATTACATGTAATATTATGTATGTATGGATGTATGTATGTATGCATGTATGTATGCAATACTATGTATGTATGTATGCATGTATGTATGTAATACTATGTATGTATGTATGTATGCGTTTATGTATGTAATACTATGTATGTATGTGTGTGTATTTATGTATGTATGGATGGATAAATGGTACGAAGGAATAGGTGGATAGATAAATGGATGGATGGATGGAATGATGAATGGGTTCATGTATGTATGTATGTATGTACGTGTGTTAATATGCGAAATTATGCATACACGTATTATTCAGTTAGTCAATTGATTAATCACTGAATTCATTAACTGACTCGTTCGCACATCGATCTTCATGGGTTCATTAATTAATTATTATTTACTGATCAATTAATTCTTTGTTTGTGCTAACTAACCAAGTGACAATGGCAATATGCAACGATTACCATAACAGTTCTCTGGAATCGTCCAGATTCCGTCTGCTGTGCATTCAAGGGTCTGCAGCTGTGACCCGGATGACAGATAGTATCCACGATAGCAGGCGATGGTTAGGCTGAATGGCCACTGACCGTACCGAATATAAGCATTGGTCACTTGTGGCACAGATGAACACAAGGACGCTGCGACAATCGTTATTATAACCACTTCATTATTATCATCATCATCAGCAGCAGCAGCAGCATAATTATTCATCAGTATTATCGCCACGATTTTCATCATCATTTCATCAACATCATCATGATCGTTTATCTCGTCATCGTAATCATCGTCATCTTAATCCTTCTCGTCATCATAATTATCAGCATCATCGGCAGTATCACAATCATCTTCATCATTGCGATATCATCAACATTACTAGCATAAGCATCATCAGCATTTTTTATTCTAACTTGGCTTGCATAAAGTTTGTCGTAGACGTCGGTTCGTCGGAGTTCTTTCAACTCTTTTTTCGACATGTTCCCGTCGACAGACATAGCTGAAATTTTGCACACATGTCACGCTTGCAAAACAATATAACTCAAAAATTGAGAAAAAATGACAACAAATGAAAGAAATTAAATATTGTTTAACCACTCGACCGAGTCCTCCTTGACGAGCTCCACTCCGACAAGTTTACATCATAAAAAATCTCTGAAGGAAATGGATCGATTGCGCCACGCCGCCATCTGCCAGATTACCATAAGTCAATGAAAGAGGGTCTCGAAAAATTCATGTTTTTACTTTCACTTGTTAAGTTTGAACCACCACCTTACGTGTTAACCAATATTAAGCTGACTGATGCACGAAGCTTTGCATTTGCGAACCAATAGTTAAAAGTTTCGTACAGCCTGCGCTAAAGAAGCAGAGGGCATTGTTTGGTTTTCACTCACTTTGGCATTCTTGATGATACGGTTTTGATAGAACTCCGCTTTCTCCCGTGTGCGACGCACTGCACTTTGCGCTTCCAGTTAAGTTTCCATTCTGAACTCTCTTTCCATCAGCGCAGGTTGTTATTGCCAGTTGATTCCAGTTCAAGGTCGTGTTCATCTGACTCTTCGGCGAAAAATAGCTGCAGGGAACCGCTTAAAGTATAAAGACATTATTGATTCAATTGTTTTGGTAGCAGCCATCAATTACTTCGTATATTGGTTGGTCAGCTCATACTCTATTCTCTATCTATAAACCTTTGCTTCATTCTGTTTTCTCTCTCTCCATATCTCACCATCCCTTTCCTTGTTTGGACAGTTAAAATAAAATGGCATCTAAAGAGCTGCTACCAGGGTTCCTTAGTTGACGGCTGACGAAATAGTTAATAAAGAGTTACAAGTTTCACATAGAAGAACTTGAACGATCTCTGTTAGTCAATATGTATGACATATTATCTAACTGTAAAATGTGCCAACGCCATTCCACAATACACTCAACACAGAAATGAAATGTCGAAACGTTGCTGTGAAAATTGCACTGTGGCCGATAAATGAATTGAGTGAAACGCCTGACATTGCGAAAAGTCTTGGTTTTCTTCACTTAAGTGAGGGTCATTATCAATGTTCCTTAGCATTGCATTACCTTCTATGGCATTGTCATTATACTGTGCTGTTACTCTTGTATTGTTTTGTGTGTTGCATTGTATTGCATTACGGAGGTATACACACGTCTGCATCCTTTCACTCTGATGTGCCAACTTCCGTTGATGCATAGAACGGAACGTGATCGACCTCCGTCAACGAAGTAGTGACCTGTCAGACAGGTGTAGATCGCCACTTGGCTATAAGTCCAGTTGTCAGAGACGGTCAGTTCTGTGTTATCGGCCAACGGAGGAGATGGACATAGCATCGTCACCACTGAACACGTAGAAACAATTACCTCCGTTAGGCCACGTACATGTAGGCGTAAGTGTAAGGCGGAGGTCAAAGGTCAAAAGGGTAAATGATACTAAAGGGCATAAGAGATGCAACAGAATTAATGGTATAGAAAGCAAAGATTAAATGTTGATAATTTATATAAAGTAATGTCGGACTAAGTTAACCCAGATAGCCTGACATTTTATGAATGACAGTAACATATCACATATGTGAGCGTGAGGAACTCCAGTGCAACAATTAACACTATCGAACTAACCAATTAGCTGACTACATGTTAATTATATTACATAGGCCTATGTAGGCGAAGTACATACATATTAGTAATTATTATTATTCTTATTAAAGGCAGACATTCAAAAATAGCTCCAATAATTTGAATTACCATCTAACTCTCTCACTGATCAAAAGTGGGTTCGACTGGGATTTGAACCCAGATCCCCTCGCACTATAAAACACGATTACCAACCCATCCTATGGACATAAATCTGCCATTGTTAAAATCCTATTTCCTGTCAGTATCTGGATCATCTCACCGTTTGGCGTCAGATGAACTTCGAGATTAGATGCTGAAACAGAACAAATGTGAGTCAAATATTTTTATAGTCCTTCACGGAAATAAATTTTGATGCTCAGGAAAAGTACTACGTGAAATTCCACCCTACCCAGAAAACGCTATTCACTATTGATAAACATGAATAATTAAAGATTTTAATCAGTGTTTCTAACACAGATTAGGCCAAGATGCTTTTTGAGCCACCAAACACCTATCCTAATTATAGTCTGCTATGTTCCGTTATGCTAGGTCATATTTTATTGTGTTGTGTCATATTACGTTGCGTTGGGTCCTGTGTTAATTCCTTACCGTTGATGTAGGAATTGTCTGGGATAGAAACAACGCCAAAATCGGTGGTTGGGTCAAATTGCTGAGTTGCAACCGTCGTATCAGCTGAAATGGAGTCGTTCCAGTTATTCCACGTTTCCCATTTCGTTACGACAGACATAGCATCAGACGAAAGCGTCGAGATATTCGAGTATTGAGACTCAGTATACTTGGTTAAAAACGACGTATTTTGAAGGATCTGTGAAGTAGTTGGGGACATGACAAAAGACGTATTTTGAAGATCCGGTGTTGTAACTGAAGACCCGACAAAAGACGATGTGTTCTGAAGGACCTGTGGTGCAACTGGTGACCCGACAGACGATGAAATATTTTGAAGGACCGAGGGATTGGTCGCTGCTGATCCAAGAGAAAAGAGGAGCAAAGTTGACGCTCCGGTTGAAACATTGATCGAAGCTGTATACAAAGTTGCGTTGAATGTTGAATTAAGCGTCGTCAGACCGAGCGCAGAAGCTGGATATTGCGTGACATTTAAAGTAGAATAGGTTGCATTTGGTCCGATCGCAGAAGAGGTTGACATTGGTTGAGACGTTGTGTTTGACTGAGAAAGTGTTGAGCCAATCTGAGAGACCGAATGCTGCGCTTCGGTCATGTTGTCTGTCATCAGGATGGTTGTTGAAGTTGAGTATGAAACGACGGTTTGGTTTGAATAGTCTTTGGTCGTTGAATTATCCACTGAGGAATTGGTGCTGGTTGACGTTGCGTTCTGAGCTGATCCTAGAAAACCTGTTGATGTGATTGTGTTGGTGGTCGCTTTTGTTCCGCTAGATGTTGCAACCGTTGCGGCAGAAACATTGACGTTCGCGTTGGTGACGTTTGAGAATGTTAAATGCGAAGATGTTTCGGTTGAGTTCACAGTCGCTGTTGTAGTAGTGTCTAGTGGCGTGGCTGAAAATTTAATTAAAGAAGCAAGTCATCCTAATGCCAATTATTATCATTGTTATTATCATTATTATAAGTATGAATATCATTACAATTTTTATATTCCTTCCGAAAAACACTCTTATCTTGATTCTATAAAAGAACATTTCAAGCAATTCAGGATTTCTTTGTCACCAAGCGCCTGCAAAGCAAATGTGAAAAACATAATTAGAAAAACGCTGATCTAATCAAGCAGCTAATCGTTGAACGAGTGGAATTAGCTAAAAATTACCAATCAACTAGAATAGCTAATTGATTAGAACTAGAATTTTAATTAGCTATTTGTTCAAACGATTAGTCAATTGAATCTTATCGATTAGTCGCTCATCTCTAATATGTAGGCCCTATATGTGCATTTATGTATGTATGTATGTATGCATGTAAAAGATCACTTAGTAATGGACGTTGAAGCAGCCTACTTGAGGATGGATAGTAGACGTCTGGTATGACCCATTGACCTTCAGAGCAAGAGAGGGTACTGACTCCCATTCGAGTCACGGTCAGTATGGATCGTGACGAGTAGACCATAAAGACGGAGACGTCCCGTTCAGATCCTTGACCGACGGAGAGAATTCCAGTGGACGTCCATGAGATCCAGAACCAACGAAGGACGTTGCAGCTCAGCACTGAATCCTTTTCGTAACTGTTCTGATAGAGACCACTTTGTAGCTTATCTCTGTTGAAAATTAAATCAAAGAATATAATCATTCAGGTTTTGTAAATAGCATGTATGCATGTATTTGTGTAAGTGTGTTCTCGTGATCTTCATAACAATCGTGTAGAGGACGACAACAATGATAATGATGATAGATAGCGATGACGACAGAGTCACTGACTGCGATGATGATGACGCTGATGGCAGCGGGGAATACGATGATGATGATAATGATAATGATAATGATGATGACGATGCCAACGACGACGATGCCGATGCCGATGCCGATGCCGATGCCGATGACGATAACGATGATGATGTTGATAATAATAATGCTGCTGCTGCTGCTGATGCGGTGGCTGCTGATAATGATGTGGCTGCTGCTGCTGATGCTGATGATGCCGATGATAATAAAGTCGATAACGATGATAATGTTGATAATAATACTGCGGCTGCTGATGATGACGACGATGATGATGACGACGACGTCGACGACGACGATGACGACGACGATGATGTTGATGATGATGGCATCGAGAAAAAATATTACGAAGACAACAATGACAACGACACAGAAGATGAGAATAATCATAGCCATAAATGACTAACTGTAGACTACCTGATACGGCTGATCATATTCTTATTGTCCCCAAGAGCAATCTCATATGCCATCTGACCGACTGCAAATCCGCCTGAGCTCAATGCAATATGCGCGGAACAGCAGCTGCGAACGCCAAATGTCACCCAGTCGAGATCCTCCAGATCCGCCCCAGTGTCGTTGAAATATTCACTTCCGTTGACAGTATAGAACATCCGACCTGTAGTCATGGAAACCGTCGTTTCACAAGGTATCGATTAAATAAAGAAGTGGTGCGTTAATTCAGTTATGGTCGTGCATGGACATGTCAAATTATAAGTGGTGCTCCAAATACTTCCAAACAAGTAAGGAGGACTTCATTGCTGATACAGCGTACAGTCGATTATGCGATCGATTTTTTCGTTGTTTTTTTAGTCCAAAACAAATTAACCCACTATTGCAATGCAAGCAGATGCTTTGCTGTTTCTTTCGTCGTGCTAAAAATATTTATTTCAGCATTTTCTCCCGTACAGGGTATTGCTAAATCATCCGGGGAGTGACGAGCTGTCAAAAAATATTTATACATTGGCACCGATAATTTTTACCAATACCGATTATACTCACCTCTCTAATAATTAATCGGCGCAATTACATGTATGAACATGACCGATAAATTGGTGAAACTCTACTTTAGTGTCCTCCTGCTGCTAAGACTGTACCTCATCTGAGACGGCAGATAACATTATGCTCCGATGAGTCACATAACAGACTGTCAAAGGAAATGATGATTTAAGTATCATCAGCATAGGTAGGCCTACGATATCCAATGGGCGTCCACAGAAATATTTCGAATAGGGACAAAAACACAATAATCCTGGCCCAATGTTACATTTTTTAGCAAGTGCGTTATAGTTGTTTACAAGCCTTTAAGAACATTGATATTTTTCGACCAGGTCATGTAAACGCAAAAAATCTGAAAATTTTCCAAATTTATCAACAAACAAACATTTTTCCAGAGAGGGGAAAGTGCCCCCTCTAGCCCCTTTGTACGGGCGCCCATACAATGTCACCGCGAATGCGTATCCGTCAGCGTTCTATAGTGGCGTGGTATGTTGATGATGTAATGTAATGTTAAATAGAGGACCAAATACGGACCCATGATATAGGCCCCATACAAACAAACAAGTAGCCTAGTTGCTGTGACTCCTAAATGCCTCTACTGCAGCTTGTGGACATTCACAAGGACTATAATGTTAACCTATCTTCAAAAATGGCGTGGTAGGGATTATAAGTTTTTTGGCTAAATCGGGCTATGAAAATTAGTAACTAATAGTACCAGACCTCATTCCTTCAAACATTGATGATGCAAATAGGCCCTAACACTGCAACAGAATGATAGTCATGGCAGTGGGATCGTTTCATGATCACGGCATTCTGTCGGCATATTTGAGTATCCATGGCAACATCCATTGATATTTTTGCGAAGTATCTTCAACAACGTTTATCATAATAATTGCGTCATCTTTTCTCATCTGTAATAATGTCGCCACATCATCGTGCAACTGTGACGCAATCATAACAATTTGAGCATCCATCGCAAATGTCATTATCGTGATTACGTCATCTTTATGCCTATTGTAATCTTGTTGCAGTTTGACCTTTGTTTTGAACAACAAAGATGCGATTAGTGCATGTCTTGCAGCTCAATAAGGTTGTCGCCAAGGAGCTCTTAGCTAATTAATTTGAGTTCGCGTGGCGGACAAGTAAGAAGCAGAAACCTTGAATAAAAGTTTTAAGCTGAGAAATCTTATCAGGACAGAAACTCAGTGTATTAGATGACCTGTCTGTGGAAGAATCAACGAAGGACTTTCAGCCGTCAGCGATTCGTTCGATGACATCGCTTCAGAATCTGAAGACAAAAAAGTAGACCCATGTAGAAAGCGGTCTACCAACCAGCGACCAATAAAAACAAGACAAGCAGAAAAATGACAGTGATGTAGTTATTTTCAAGGCCTTGTTGCCTTTTTTAAGGAAAACTGCCTTCCTTTACAACTTACTTGTATTTTGATGTCACTAACAACCGTTGATGACACGCATTTGATTGTTTTTTTTAAATTTGGAAACGACACTAATTATCGTAACTCATTTCGCCAATTATTAAGCATATGATTTATCTGAATAAATATTGTTGGCTCATCTCCGAAGGCGAAGATCTTCCACTCCGAGGATGTGGCTCAACCGCTCAAGCAAACTCATAGGACTATGTTGATCAGTTCTTCAGGTCGCGAACTGCTACCAGCCTACCGCCCACCATATCGTGCCTATCCATGCTCTGGAATGACCTTCCCTCTTCTTATTGATCTGTGATCTTTATATAATATAGGCCTAGTTGGGAGAATTATAGTCTCTTCTCGTCGTCTTAAGACTGATTGGGTATAAGCCGACTTATTTTACTGCTGAGATACGGCTTCTATATATATATATATATATATATATATATATATATATATATATATATATATATATATATAATGCATGATATATGTTATTATACATGTTATTATACGTGCACAGTTGCACACATAAAGATTTACATACTACGTACATTCCGAATTTCAGATTTGTTTTGGTGCGCCGTCGGTTGATGGCCTGTGCGTCATTATGGTGGCACTATAGAAGTCTTTTTAGTCATACATGCATATGTACAGACATAGATTATAAGGTATATGCATATATGGCACATTTTATGCAACCAGTCAGCTATGCGTCTAAAGAAGCTGCTAAAGACGTTTATTATACCATTATATGGGATGGTGAATGTCCAGAGAGCGTCCGTCTGACTACATAGTCCCATGTATTCTATGGTTAGCTGAGAGGAAGCGACGATCTCGTCATTGAAGACGACGATTGGATCACTTCCGACAGTCGTTCCGTTTCCTAATCCAATTATTCCATTCTTCCAGGAGATCCAGTACAGTGTACTTGACGGCTGCGTACTCGTCACATTGGACTTATACGAGTCGGGATAATATCTGAGCAGTCAACAGTTTATAATTATTTGTAAAGCTTATCCGAACGCAAAGCATTTAAGTCTACAGGGAAATGAGATCTAATCACAACTAATAAGATTGGACAATAAACTTCTACAAAGCTTGTCAGAATTATCATGGTGTATACAATTTAATACACAATAATATGTAAGCCTATTGTGTTTTAATCACATATTTTACATAGTGCCTTTAAAACAAAGGTTAATAAAAAGCGTTTCAGACCTAAGTCAGACAACGATTAAACTTGGTTTTCCAGACTTCTAACAAATAATTTTGAGGTTCCATAAACTTCGAACCATGGCCATACTTTCCATGGCCATACTTTTCATGGTCATACTTTCCATGGCCATACTTTCTATGGCCATACTTTCCATGGCCATACTTTCCATGGCCATACTTTCCATGGCCATACTTTCCATGGCCATACTTTCCATGGCCATACTTTCCATGGCCATACTCTGCAGTTCATCTTACTATTTCCAAATGAATAGTTCAGAATTCGTTTTGGAATTGAAACAGAAGGAAGTGTCTTGCAAATGTCTGCCAATTGCATGTTCAAATTTATATAGCACCACTTTATGGTTGGTTAACAAAAGAAAGATTGATTCAACAATGACTCATCTTCTCACCCAATCGAATAGTTGGCGTCGATCTGGTGAGGGATTACGATGACATAGTCCAGGGTCGAGTTGGAGGCGTTGCCTTCGCTCAACCTGATATAAGCATTTCCCGAACAATGCAGACTAAACACGATCGAATCCAAGTCACTCAGTTGAAGCCCAGAGTCTCTGTATTCCAAGCAGGTGGATGTACCGTTCGTCGTGGTGTGGGGAACTGCGACAAACAAGATAGACCAACCTTGTCAAGCTGTCCTAACGTATAAATAGGCCTACAAAAATTGTGCGTTCGGCTCGGTCTTAATAATTAAGCAATATGTTGCGGTAATTTATTAGCACATAGCTGTAGGGCCCAGGTGGGATAATTAATGTTTCTGTTACCGAACATATGCATTGTGATGGGCAATAGGCAACGTCCATGGTTAGAAAGTATTAACTAAACTGCGCTTAAAGCTACATTTGTAACAAAATAACTGTTTCCTTTAAAGCAGGACTGGAGCGCATACAAAGTTTTACGACATGGTTTAATAGCACACATTTATGTCTAACACGATGCTCATAATTATTGCTGGTCTTTGTTCAAAATTGTTCATCCGATTAGCTCATGCTGCCTTTCGCTTTCACTCACCTTCGACTTCAAGAACAGGGCCGTTTTTAGGTATTGCCTACGCGGTGTATGCGTTCGCGTAGGGGCCCGTAAACTTAGGGGCTCCACAATTCCAAAATAGCCCGGTCATTACCAAATGGCACCATTGTTATTGCAATTTGAACAGATGCTGCAATAATGGACCCCATAAATTAATTTTGGATAGGTCCTAAAATACTACAACGGCGCTTCAAGTGCAAATCACTTCGACGCCGAGTTTAAGAGTTTAAAACCGGTTGCCGCATTCTTTTTTAATTGACATAGTGGACGACAAGTTCGCTAAGTAACCAGGAAAAGAGTTCCTTGTTATAAAATTACCAATGTTTTGCAATATAGCTTACCTGAAGAAGGGATTGGAGAGGAACTAATCGCAATGACCACCAACAGAAGAGCAAGAGCGACGACGTTCATTGTCATTATTTGTCTCTGCCTTAGTTTTCCACCGAGAACTGATATCTATTTAATATTTCGTCTAACCTATTAGGCCTACTTCTCGTTATGCCGTTATCTCAAGGCTTAAAGTCGATCGATATAGACTTACAATAAGACCGCAATCAGACTCGCATTCCACTGTAGAAGCCTAGTCAAGCTAAACGAGTCTGGTTGGTATCCATAGCAACAAGGGAAAGAACCCGACGATTGTAGACCCCCCACTCGCGGAAGTAGGCTACACACAACTGCGACGAGAGAACTCTTAGACGCTGATAGGCCTACACGCAAGTTGTGCTCAACCTGCAATAGGTCTAGGCCTACTCCAGGTTAAGACACATCACAATGATCCTCGGCCCGTTACGAAGTTCTCACCACTCCACAGGGTAAATGTCTATTAAGCGCCCTTGAATAAGCTGGTGCCCGCGTTTAGTTTTCGAGTGGCGCTTTGGAAGTTTGGATATTACAAAGCAGTAAATGCAACGGATTTTAGATAGAATATAAATTATCTTAGACGACGAATTCTAGGGAGAATATATCTTAGACGTTGTCCTATCTGAATAGGAGATTCTGTTAAAATGAACCGAAACTAAAGAGACTGGAAGTGCATTGGAAGTCACGTGCAGCAGTCGACGACTCACGGCGTCTCCAGCGGCGCATTCAATCGCTTGATGGAACCGATGCGCGTGACTGCAGCGCGTCATTGCTTTTTTTTTATCATATCCGGGACTGGAAATAGTTATTTAGCTTTTAAAATGTTCGTGGAGTTAATGTTTTAATGTTTTTTTAGCGTTCTCATAGTCATATATCAGAATGATCAGACTAATATTTATGACCCAAAAAACACAAAGAATATCCCACACAGTACATATGGACGCTCTGTCACTTTGCATAATGACCATGCACGTGCGCTATGCAGAGTGCAGAGCTCTGCAGACTGGCATGCAAGGCTACAAGCAATATTCTAATTAGCAACTAACGGAATTAATCAATATGATAAAGAAATAAATCTATAAACATTCTAAACTTTGGACTTTCAAAGATTATAAGGTTTGCTGGATTAAAGCCCGGGATATTTTAAAATCGAAATCTACGGCTCTGATCATAGCGATATCCAACCAGAGGCGGCGATCGCGGGGGATCGAGGGACAAGTCCCCTAACCTTTTACTGAAAGGGAACACGTTATACATTTGCCCCCACCCCAATTCTTACCCCTCTCATTGGGTGAACCCCAACTCTCAAACGAGATCGCCGTCTCTGTATCCAACTATATTCATTAATGTCAACTACACGCTCTTCCTCAAATCGTCAAGCTGTACTTCAACTGTCAAGTGTAGGCCGATACATGTACCTTCAGTTATTAGAATGAAATCGGGTGTTTAGTTGACTTGAGCTAATCTCCAAAAAATTCATTCTACACAATGCGCACTTCTGACTAGTGAAATTCACACTCAACTGTGTCAACTGTCACGTTTCACCAGAGAAGACATCCTTTCAGATCTTAAGTCGGTGCACACGTGACCCTTGTAAGGTTCCAAAGGTGCCATGCAATTAACCAGATAACTAATCGGTTAAACTTAAACTATGCGCATGTGACCGTAGTACAATCTTGTCATTCTTGTGTAATTTGCTGACTTGGAGCATAGACCGACAGCGACCTCAAGCGACAATTATTTAAAACACGTGGGGCAGAAAAACATGTGAGCCTTTGGAGGTTGTTCCATCCGTGTCTCACTCAAACCTGACTACGCCACAAATGAGGATATATATTCTCGCACTGGGCATCTAGAAGCGATGTCGGTAGCCATGGAGACACGAACCCCCACAACCAACAGCCCGATGTCGGCTAAGCTGTCAAGCAAAGGCCCTTCAAGTGTGGCTTTCATCACCGAGTTCGTAATTTTTCTCGTTGCTCCTTTTGAGCTACAAAGAATGCGTGCACGTTGAGCGCCTAGCAACGCTACTGTCACAGTCACAAGACGCGGACAACAATGGGGAATTATTTGCGGCGTTCCACTTGACTGCATGCGCTAACGGATGATGAAATCAACGACTCCTTCAGGTGTTTCGCGTCCTTTGCTGAGACTTCCCACAAAGAAGTCGACGGGCTTTGGATCGATTTTCCCGCTTTCAAAGCAACTTATCAAGCAGCGTATTGACTGAGCGGAGGGGACTGGCCTCTTCAATGCCCGCAGCATTAGCTGCCATGCACAGCTTCGCTACAATTAAATTTTTACATCGAAAGAATGCGCGCGACAGGAACATTGAATGGAATGCGTTCAATGGCTTTTGTATGTCCGTATGAACTGCTCTAGACGCTGTTCAGAAGAACGCCGACGTTAGATCCCCTTCAATGCATTTATTTAAATGCATTTTTACCTAATAACCCAGGCACGACCTAAGGCATACTGGCACGCCAAGGATCCACAGTGGCCAAGCAAAAAATTGCATATTTAGGTTGCATATTGGAAGTTTGATTGCAGGCGAAAAGTCAACATAAGCTACAATTACGACAAGGTAGTAGGCCTATAGGAAGGCCTATAGACCTACTGCGTATTTCAAACTACATTGGATAGAATTAAAGTTCCTGTGCTTGATGTCGCATTATCAAACATTATTAGGTTTCAAATAACAATAAAGATCATACTGCAAGATTAACAGCGTAGTTTCATTTAGTTTAGCTCTCCGTTGAAGTGCAGACAGTGTCAGGAAGACACAGGCCCGTTAAGGGGCAGAGGCAAATTCCCAGAGGCCCGGCGACTTGTTCGGAGCCCGACTCGAGTGCGCACGCAATTTCTCCATAGAGCTTAAAGATAGTTCAGAGGCCAGTAACTGGCTATGGCTGCCCTACCCATATATGGACCAGGATTTCTGGAACTGCTTTGCTTAGGGGGTCTATAAGAGGTCAGGAATTCCTGTCCGCAGACATGACGTGACATTCTTTCCACGTGACCAAACCATTTAAATTTTCACTGAACGAACATATTCAGCATGACCCTCGTTTCATAGCATTTAATTCCCGTAGTCGGAAAACCTGCCACCTCCCGTAGTCAACTCATTCTGCTGAAGATTTTCTCTCTCATTAGCTCAGCATGATTCTGATCCGTATCCAGTTTAAAACCTAAACCATCCGACCCGTGTGCTCCTTGATCACTTCGTTATTCCAGCAAAAAAGCACTCGGTTCGCGGTTACTTCAACTCTTGCAAAACTTCATTCCAAAATGATCAAAACTGTTGTGACTTTCGGAAGTTGCGGGTGGCTGCTGGAGAGAGAGAGAGAGAGAGGGATCCAATTAATGAAGTCTTTTTTTAACAGTCCCTTTAAGGACGACTCATGCTAAGGCTGTCAAAAATGTTGAAATGACACCCGGGCACCCGTCGACCCGCACGGTCGGGTACCCGACCGCGCGGATATTTTGTTAAGAAATGTAGAAAATTGCGCGCTTTTGCGGAATGTCGGGCAACCGAGAATCGATTTCATTGCCCGGCAGTCAGCCAATATGACCAAGGGAATATTTCTGGCATATGTTCGGGTATTCAAAATTTCACACTTCTGGAGGAGGGCAAAATTAAAAAAGTGGGGGCAGAAAAATGTTATTTTAATTATGCCCCCCTCCACTTTTCAAAACCTATGAAACCCCAGACTAGAAGTGGAAAGGGAGGATAATTACACTAGTCTGACAACACGAACTGGCAGAGTCTAGCACAGCACTTAAACACGAGATTCGACTGAAATGCACAGGGATAACCTATTCAGACCGAAGTATTAATTTTATGTATGCATGTATCCATGTGATCTAGTATTGCACCTCATTACCAAAGGTCACTCAAAGTTTGACACCACATACTAATGATCAGGAAAGAGATGTGGTAAACCATTCATGTATTCTGAATGTATAAAGCAATTTACGAAATATGAGATGCCCTTGTAGCGGTATGGCCGTGTTACGGCGCCATATAAATCGTCCTTAATAATATTATTATTAGACATAAATTCCTACATTTTCTTCTAATTTATGAAATAATATATAGTGCTTTTGACAGTTTCCTAAATGCGCTTTAAAAAGTCCAAATACATGTATGCTTAGCATTCCAGATCCTATATTTGCAAAGGCTCATCCTACTCTTTAGCTGTTTGTGATCCATCTTTGTGATCGAATTGCACCATATCCATTGTCATTTAGTATTACAGAAAGACACACATTATTTTATAACAGGAAAGAGCACCATACAATTTGCAAGAATCCACCAGTTTCTTCCTTTTATATACGTACCACTTATTAATGCAAATCAACAAATATCGATGTTATCAAGAAAGACAGAATAAAACCATAAAACGGAATTTAATACAATAAAAAAGTCAAACATTAGAAAAACCAATGAGACAAAGCAAGTTCAAATATATCGATTTCAATTTAATTTTTTTATAGCATGTTAATGTAAAATTTTATCAAAGCTCTCTTCCCATCATCTCATTTCCCCAGCAATAACAACAATAGAACATCAAAAGAAAATGACAAAAGCTGATCAAATGTTTGGCTTTCAGACCCTCATGCTCAATGCTCAACCAACATACACTACAAGCGCTCCTTGAGACAGATGTATCCATTTACCCCACACTCATTCATCTCTCAAGTTATTTTACTTTACATCATGCACATAAGGTTACTAAAAATAACACCAATACACATGCAATGCTGATATACATACATACATACAATACGCACCCACCCATTAGAAGAGCACATGTTTAGCAGCTATGCTCTAGACAACAGTTCGGATTGTCACAACTCTATACATCGATCCAGTGACCAATGCAGAGTTATAACAATCAGTGAAATACAAACATATGAATACAAACATACATGCATACATATGTCACACGCACTTACATCATACATATATACATGTACAGGTCCAGCTATTTTAAGAATTGTTGCCTAGCAGTTAAAGTCACTTTACTGACGTCTAAAATTTAGACGATCAGTACAAAATCACCCATAATCCAATAAGTTAAAGAGAATTCGCTTCACAGGTTGATCGCACGTCCTTCTATTTTCGAATTCCATGAATCAACTGCCTTCAGATGTAGAGCGGGTGAACAGACTTCTTTGAAATCGATTTCCTGCATGTTGGACAAGGAGCTGTTGACCTCTCCCTCAGAAGGTCATCTATGCACTGCTGGCAGAAGACATGGCCACACTTGGTTGAAACCAGCTGGATGTTACGAGCGCGAATCTTCAAATAGCAAAACAACTTCATTACCGTCAAATCAAACCGGCCAATCAGTCAGAATTGGTTAAGGCTTCGTCCACGCTGGATGTCTATAGAGGGCGAAGGGAGGGTTGCCCAAATGCAGACATAGAGGCAGCTAGGGTCATGCCTAATGCAGACATTCACATCTAAATTTGAAACCTTCACTTGACTTCAGTTATACATGATGCCTGTACTGTGTCGTATCATCCACTACAGCAGCACAAATGCCCTACTCATCTCCTGTATGGTTGGCTTTTACAAATGAGTGTCTTGAGAGGCCATGTCAGCAATTGTTAAAAAACTAATAATATAGCGGTTTTTGTCAGCCAACACCTTTCATTTTATATGTTCCAAGGCAGATGAAATCTTTTTCTGAGCATGTCCTGCATTGTCTTCTATGACCTAAACAGGCAACAGGATTCTCTCCTAGGCCTCGTTCACATAATCGAGAAATACCATGTTATGAATCGTTGACTGGAAAGGGATTTCAAAGTTGGATGCTGTATAGATGACTTGTGACACTATAATGTCCTCATACAAATATATTTAACTATATTTCAATCATTTCAATCAGCAACTCAATTATTTTACATTTGTAATTACCAATTATTACTTCTATCTAGTATAATAATTGCTTCCTGTTTAATGTTCCATTGTGCATTTACAAGCAGAGTATCAAAGAATATACTTATTTACTTACTTAACTAATACTTAAAAAAAGCAGAAACTAATAATAGCCAGCATCAATGATTCAACGGTAGTAATCAAACCCAGAAGACAGACTCAACCAAAATGCATTCACACGTGTCTTGATCTGTATATAAAAGTACACACAGACCAGACTGTGGGGAAAAGACAAGCCATCAACAGGTCAGTTTTGAGCCAGAAAACAAATGAAAAGTCATAGAGAACCAGACAGAGAATTAGACAACCGCTTTCAAAAACAAAACTGAATGTTGTCTCCCACTAACAATGTTGCTTCCTACTAACAATGTTGCCTCCTACTAACAATACATAGCATAACATAGCGACTGACCTGAGTGAGCGAATCAAAACATATTGGACAGGAGACAGTTGAAGACTGCGTTTGACTTGAACCACTGAAATACATTCATTTTATGATACAAATTACAAAAAACGTGAATAATCTTGAAGCCTAAACACAGATTCAATATAATTTTATTTAGTTTACAGAAAGTTTACAAGAAAAAGACATCAACTTCAGCTTATGAAACTATCACATGTTGCCTTGGTAAACGTTAAAAAATTATGCAACGGTTGGCTGTTCAGATATCAAATATATTACTTACTTTATGAATGCACTGTAATGTAATTATGAACTTCTACAGCGCTGCTCACAGTTTGAGTACCACCAAGAGAAGAAATGGGTTTTGAGGATAGATAGAGATGTAGGAACAGATGCAGACAGCTTGGAAACAGGTAAAGAGCGTTAAACCTGAATTACTGTATAACATATATATATATATTGCTGACTAGCTGAATTACACTATATAACTCCTTGGAATCATAATTGCAATTTCTTAAGTAAATTCCAATTTCAACTAAAAACTTCTAGTCATAGATGAAGAAAACAGATACCTGCTCTGTGATGTTGAAACGATAAACGGAAAACTAGGCAGTTCCTCGGTTTCACTGTCTGCCAGTGCTAGCTGAAATGGCGCTAAATCAGCCAATTCAATCTCTCTGGTTGGCCTCACAGGATTGGCACCTAAAAGAAACAAGACTCCACTGAAATGTAACCAAATGTACAATCTACACTGCCACAATAGAAAGACATCCTTTCATAATGCCACACACTAAGCTAAGTTAGAGGTATGATCTTTAAATATTCAGTATTGTACTTACTCAGATTAAGAAAAACTGCATGACTCAAAAGCCACAGCATTTGTAACCAATGACTGATTTAAAATCAATTTCTTACACTTAACTAAGTGTCAAGTTACAATCTCATCTGATTCAATTATCTCAATAAAACCTTGATTGTAATTAATTAATTTTGATCATTAACCAATGTATAAGGCATCAACTCAGCATAGCTTAAGGTTGAACTGCAATCAGTAAGAAATTGTGGAAAAGTCCAGCCAGGAATCATTACAAGGAAACCCAAAAACAAGTTTCAGTGTAAAGGAGGCTCAAGCAGATGTCCTGAACTGCCATTCGTTTATTAAAAACAATACATACTGGTACTACCTAAATCCATTTATAGAACACGTAACCTTATGATAGATTTAGATAAATAAACAACAATTAGATTGAAAAATCTGCTTTTATACCAAAAAATGTTCAAAACCATCCAACTTAATGGTGTTCAATCACTACTGATGTCAAGAAGCTATCACAGGTGGTAGCATACACAGCCTGATGACATTACATTACAAACGAGTTTACTTAACTCAGTTAATTTAAGTGCTTGTAAGTGCATCCAACTTACTGTTATAAGCATTCCTAACATACTTTACACAAAATGCTCAGTACATACCCACTGGTGTATCAGAAATCTGAAACAAATGGTACACAGTATTACTAGTTAGTGTGATAAAAATAATTTTACAAACTGCTGTGATCACAAAAACATAATTACACATCAGCATACTCTCAAAAAATATTAACAGTATACTTGCTGCTCATGCAATTAAAAACAGATCTATAAGATCTCTCTCTACTGAAAAACAAGTGGCAAGAAACCAGTGTTGTATGCAAGACTTGAAACGTCAAGACCAAGACGAGACCAAGACAGTGAGGTGCCGAGACCGCGAGACATGAGGTACCAAGACCGAGATCGAGACACTAGACTCAAGACAGTACGATACAGCTAAAGACAAGTAATCCTATAAAAAATCAAGTGATCCTATAAAAAATGCTGTAAAATACTAATGTATCAGTTTTGGGGAATAAGGTTTATTCGTAATTTCAATTTGAAACTTATAATGTATACATGTATAGTACCAATTCCTGAGAACAGTTTTTATATTGCCATAAGATTTTAAGACATTTAACATGAAACTTATCGAGATCTCTTGTTCGAGACAGAACAAGAAGACTTTCACTACAAGACAGTTTCTAAAAATTCGAGACACTACCTCGAGACCGAGACAGCAGGCTTCCGAGACCGAGACATTAAAAAACTGTTTCGAGACGTCTCGAGACTGAGACACTGTCTCGAGACCATCAGTTCTGCAAGAAACATGATCTGTGGCAGGCTCCTCCCTGCAGTGTTGCCGTGCTGGGCTTGTCTCCAAGGCCAATTGCAGTTCAAAATTCATCAGCATCACACCAAAATGAGTGACAACAGAGAAAAATAAGAATGGCCACATTGTGGTTAAGTTTGACCAATTCAAATCAGACAAATGAAACAATAACCAAGAGTTTCAGCCCCAAAGGCTCAAATGCAGACCTCTGTCTCTTAATCACAAACAAAAGAGCCTGCTTAGTATTGCATACATATAAGATTTTTGCACTAATTAATGGTAGACAACAAAAACAGAAAGGCTTTTCATTTCTGCTTTTGCTGTGGAAGGGTTTGCTGATATAAACCCATCCACCTTATTTTCAGAGATGAGAAACTAATCAATTAGACAAATAACCAATTATAACTAACAAATTATTAACAAACAATTAACAAATCTCCGTAACAAATTCTAATTGTAATTTATTAGCAAACTAATCATGCCCATCTCTAGAGTATAAGCAAGTCAAAGTTCCTACCACGATCGGTGAATGTTCAGCAAGCACAATGGGACTTTCAGTGAAGTCAGTCAGGTCATAGACTTCATCATCACCCGTGCAGGTAAGGTCGACAACCTGATGCTCTAGAAATCATAAGATAAAAGTAAATATATTTAGTTAATTTTGAGTCTGTAAATTCCTACAGCACTAAATGAAATATTGTAAGAAACAGCGCATTAGAAATATGGAGTTAACAATTACAGTTTATCAAAAGGATTGAATTCAGGTATACTGGTACGACTTAATTTTTTGGCAAAATACAATATTAAAATTCACTTAGAAAAGATCACCAGAATTCAAATGGGCATATCTAGATGGTCACAGTGGTGCGGTGGTACGTTCTGTGCCTTTTAACCAGAGGGTCACATGTTCGAATCTAACTCAAGCACATTGTTGGACAAGTTGCTGACCCACAATTGTCCATAACGAAGGCAATGGTTAACCAACTCACTGCACTCATCTCATATCTGGGTGGATTAAAAGCCAACGGACCAGCTTTCGGGAAGGGAATTCATTATCATCATCGTCAATCAACATGAAAGTCTAAGACATTCTAAAAAGCAAAGCATATAAGTAAAAAATCTTCCATACACAAACCAAACAAACAAATGTGGAACAATACAGGAGCGCAGTAAAAACTATTTCATAAGCAACTAATTGAATATAATCCAGTGATGGATCGACGATCACTTAAGTCAAACTGTAGTCATAAATCACAAATCAGTCATTGAAGTCTGACTGAGATCCTCAAGTTCGCAGAAACCATAGGCCAAGTTGTAATGGGTAAGCAGATGCTACCGGCCACCACTGAAAGCCAGTTGTAGCAAATCCTGAACATCTCATGACCAATGACCACATATCTGAAAAGCTCTCTATTTATCACAAGTTTCAGACAACTGAAATCAAATCTCCTGTTGCTTAGAAGTGAGAGGCTGATACAGACCGCTGCTGGTTCTGCTCGTGCTTCTTAGTCTGCGAAGGATTGGCATCGCACGACTCCTTCGCCTTCTTATTCTAGTTGCCTACTCAATCAACCACAGAAAAACAAGCATAATAGCATATGCTGTGCGTAATCATATTTATGTCAAAATCTGTATAGCACCCACTCAGAAAATGTAGTTAATTCATAGAAACTTAGTCAAAAAATGGCAGACAGGTAAGGTTTAAGATCAATTCAAGGTCAAGATCCAAATGGATCACACAGGCAGACAAGAGAATACTGGGGGGGGGGAGATAGGAATTGTGAGAGTAGTGCTCAAGTCTTAAGTCCAGAGTTAAAGAAAAGTGGAGAGCTAAGAAGGGATGAGGTTCTGATAAGTTCGTAGGATGGATAAAATGTTATAGGAAGAACAGCGATGGCCACCTAACAGTTTGCAAATTATAGTGATAGGAAGAGAAAATGGGTAGAAACGCAAAAGGGCAGAAGAAGAGCAGGTTGAGCAGTAGGTGGGTTGTCAATAACTGACGAAACTGGAATGAAGATTGAAGTGTGTTGGGGTGACTTTAGGAGCCGTCCACATATTATGTACACAGCTAGGGAAAGGGGGTTTCAAATTTGGGACATTTTGCGTACGGGTGCATATGGTGGGGAGGGGGTTCCGGAAATATAATTGTCTAATTATGACGTCCACAATGCAGAATATGAAAATCAGAACTGTAAACCTAATCAGAGACTATATTCCTGCTTAATCAATTTTATGTAGCATTAAAACTGTTTAAAATGCAAGTGTTGTTAGTGTATCTATTCTTCATAGCAATTAACAAGTTTAAGCTGTTAAATATGATGCTTAACAAAACCAATTAGCCTGTGGTAAAATCAATGTCTTATAGATGTTTTTAGCTATTTAACCTTTGCAATGACGGGGGGGGGGGGGTAGAGTTCAGATGTACGTACAAACGGGGGAGGGGGGTCCACGAAATGTATGCGGTACAACATGGGGTTGGAGGGTCCGAAAATCCGATTTTTTGCATACATAGTATATGGATAGGAATTCCAATCGGTCAGGTATTTTAAGCCAATGCACTGGTTTGAAGACAGGAGTAATGTGTTTGTAATTTTAGAAATAGCTTTAGATTACTAACAATTATGGCAAAATAACACCACTGCCACGGAAACTGCAAGTGATAAGTAATTTACACGAGCCTGTTACTATACTAGAGCAATAGGTTATTATTGTAACGTATTTACGGATTTATAACGCTCCTCAATACACCTAATCAAAGACATTCGAGTAGCCCCACGATAAAATAAGAGTCTTGTGAATACAGGCAGAAACAGAAGTACCCCAGTTCAGATCACAGAGCGAGTCGTAGAGTGGATATCGTTACAAAGCAACGGTCCAACACCACAGTATTTTCGAGATGCACTTCGTGTCTCTAGTACCAAGAGGTCATGTCAAAAGCATTACATAGAAACTCATGCAGGCGTAGTCAATTCACACAAATAAGCACAAATATTAACTAATAATTTACATACCATGGTATTTGAAATTCTGAACACAAACTATCTCAGAAAATGTCAATTTTTCACATATAAACCAACAAGCGCAATAACTCATTCAAATAATCTGGTTATCCGTCGCCATCTCATTACGCGATAGGAACACTGACTACAAATTGTATGTAGGTTCTACATGCAATTTGAAATAATTGTGTTCCGCCAATTTCAATAATTATTGATTCGCCTTATTGAATCTTTAAAAACTGGATTGGAAAAGAATTAATATAAAATTATCTTCACTGATCGAGTGATTTAATAAAATATTATTGTATATGAATTTCCGAGTGCGAGATGGAAAGAAGATGACGTCTCAAATAGAGTGTTGCGCCGTAATATGTCGTTTGCTGTAATATGCCACCAACGTAAACAGATTTAATGAGCAAATTTGCCGAATCTGTTCTTTAATGGATATTTGGAACATATTGAAATTTGCATCTAGATAAAAAAAATTTATATGATCGTTACTGTGTACTTTATGCAACGATGAATCCTGAGAAACTGCAGCAGGACTTTGATGCTGTTCGAACTGAGGTAGTCGTCGTGTGCGATTTAAAGACTGATTGTGACCGAGCTTTCATCGATAGCTGTTAAAGAATACTAAGCATTGCAAGCCATAACAACATGTAGCTAAGATAATTGTTTTAGTTGTGTTGTTAAGCATAATTGATGAACGGAAATTAATCAATATAGTTATTCCAAAGACCTGAGACACACGGGATGAAGAGGACGGTTTTCAAACACTTGTTGTTTGAAGGCACATGTATGGCTTCTTCAATAACAGCGTAAACTATGGTTTGGCTAGGCAAAGCAAGCTCTGTAGCAACGTGGAATGGGAGCAAGCAAGTTTTGTGCAGGTAGAATTTGTCAGTTTATGCTGAGAGAGTCTTTCATATCCTAAATGTGTTCCAGATCCTTAGCAAAGACACAAACATAAGTGCTCATCTAAATTGTAAGTTCAGTGTACTGTGGTAAAGACAGCCAGTGAACTACATTTTTATTTGATAATACATGCCAGATATATAATATCATTGTCTACTCTCATAAAAGTAAATTGTGCATTTTACTATGTTGCTTTTTAGGGTTAGGTTTAGTTATTTACAAATGTTGTATATATTAGTGTATGACAATAGGGAATTATTTTGGAATTTTGCTACTTCAGTTACAGGTATGTAAACAGAAAATGAACAGCAAGTGTGAAGCACTGCTTATTTTGACGAAGGACTTGGATCAGTGTCGGCAGGAAAGGGACCAATTCAAATTAATGGCCGAACAAGTTCAAGCGAGGTACCAGTCTATCAAGAGACAACTTGCTGGTGTTGTAAGTGAACAAAAAACTAGTTTTGTTTATGCCTATCTGTGTTATGTAAATTAAATATGTAACGTTACAAACAATCGATTTCTTTGGTTATACAGAAATCTTCTCCACTTTCACACGGTGCACCATTCCTGTGCATTCTTTCCATTCGTCCCTACCTCCCTCCCATCCATCCATCCATCCATCCCTCCTTGATGGTCTTTGTTCCCTTCTCTTACTTTATGATTCGTTATCTCTTATCCCTCTCTATACCTGCTCTCATAATCCCACCATCTTCATGTGCAATTAAACAATACATGCTGCTAGCATACCTATATGTTATTATATTATTTAGTACAGCAACTGGTAAATGTTGTTGAATGCATGCAGGGGCCAAGGACATCATCTCTAGATGGAGTTCCTTATTCTGACATGAAAAACCAGGTTAGCTCACAATATTCGTGAGGTACTTTTCTATCAGTCGATAAATTAGAGAGTGAAACAGAGATACAGTGGTTGTGACTGAAGTAAGAGAGGTTTCTCAAGTAACAGCTACATTTGGTGTGGATAAGGTTCTGTTTCTATTTCTCTATATATCTCCATAAATACTGTGGCAAACATTGCATCACTTAAGAGTTCCTCTTTATGAGGCACTAGTTATACAAGTTTGCGATTGCAATTCTCATCAGTGCTAAACCTGTCACATTTTCAACAGAAAACATGATGTTGGTGTGCCATTACATTTCATCTTGCTATGATTTCAAAGCAATAAAATCACAGAATTGCTAGTCTTTGAATTGGCTCATGGGCAGTCACCGTGCTATACTTGTTTCAGTTGTTGTAGGAATGTTTCTGATGGCCGGTGCTAATATAAATCTAGTTACATTGCATCACTTGTTAATGTCATGTTAATCTGCAGAGTTTGGCTCATCTGTTGTGTGAGATGAGAGATGTGAACAAGTCATTGCAGTTTGAAGTCGATGACTTAAAGCAGAAGCTACGAGATGCAAATGGTGACATCAAGGTTAGTTGGAAGGCTCACAACATTTTAATAATCTACATTGCTTCAATATTTCTGTTCAAGTTTAGGTTATTTGAGTTTTATTTTCCTGCCTCAAAATGACAACTGGCTACTGTACTTAACCTAATAGACCATAGATATATGTGGCCCATTGAATCAAATGGTTCAACTTTAGAAGGTTTTATAATATAAGTATTATACATTGTTTTAAAGAACACATTGCACTGAATTTAATGAAACTTGGCACAGTATGACAATGCACCTATACCATTCGATACATCCTCCGAAAGTACGATAAATTTAGCCTCTATAGTTATTGATCTTGTTAATAAATTATTAAAAATATGTAGTGAGTGCATAAATCCTGAAAATGCAGGTTAAGACAATGAATTTCTTAAAGTGTGAGATATCAGAAATGTCAAAAACAAATTTTTGCCCATTTCCATTAAAATCTGAAAATGATCAAAAAATTACATATGGCCTTAATTTGGTTATTTTTCTAACATCCAACTCATTTTTGATTCCTTTTATCAGTTATATATATGATATAATATTGTGCATATGTACTTGAGTGGTTTATAGTTAGTTAGTTGCAGTTTAACGACACTGTGTGATAACATGGATCATTAGCGTTGCCCTACCCCTTTATCCAGGCTTGGGACTGGCACTGCTGGACTGCAAGTAGTGGCAGCATTTTGATTTATAGTCTAGCAGTGGTGCATTTGGTTTCAGCTGCTGCGAGAACAAATCGCAAGACATCGTGTTGGAACGACTGATGAGGGAATGGACACTCGACACTTTCCAGCGCACGAGAGAGAGGACCTCGTTCATAAGCTGGAGACAAGTCGAGATCAGGTGATTGATGGCACTTCATTGATCACCACTAGTTGAAAAAATGCGCACAAAATCAGGTTCACATCAACATGAGTCACTAGTGACTTTCTTAATTTATGCAAGTTATAGATGTTTTGATTTAAGTTCAAACTACAGTGGTGTTGATTATTTTAATCTGACTCAATTCTGTACAATGAATCTATCATTTTAGTTATTAACTAAGCAGCTTTTTTTATGCAAACAAACTAAGATAATTATCTGGAAGTGAGTTGAATTTTGGTGCCCTATTTATGTCTACATGTGTACAGTTACATAATACTATACGATACTGTACAACTGTATTTTATATTACATTAATGCCTAAATTCCAAGTTATAAAGTGTACACACTACCACAGATGAGGTTAGTTGGAATAAACAGATGGCCACAGGAAGCTGATCTGAAGTGTGTTGTGGTGGGATTTAGAAAGAGGGGAGGACATATTAAGTCAGCAAGATGGCTCAGTGATAGACCACAGCAAGCCTTGTATGCAAGTACACTACTTTAGAGTGGACCAAAGCAGGAAAAAGATGATCGGCACCACTGTGCATATTTCATTATAGGCTATCTGTGACACGGCTTTTTCAGACGTGTCAGGTGAGTCTATGCAGAGCGTATGTGTGTTATCTGTGACACGATTGCTTATATAAGTTAGACCAGGGGTTTCAATCCCCCTCTACCTGATGGAGGCAAACACAGTACACTGACCATACGATTGCGAGTGTGTGGATGAGGCAGTAAGAAACAGAGTCACTCAACCTCGCATGTGACACGTTATAAACACTAAGAACCAACACTAAGAAGATACAGTCACTACACTTCGTATGCAGGGAAGCCTCGAGAGATGATCGGTGTAAACTTTGAAACGTTAAGTTTGCAGAGTGGAGGCTTTTGAGAAGGCCAAAGAACAAAATGAGCTGCTGGTTGCAGAATTATCATGAGAAATTATAAGTGTGACTAGGAAGAACTGAGTATTGAATTGCAGTAGTTCAGGCATTATAAGATAGTTGACCACAGGGTTTCTCTGTGTAATTTGCTATTGTTCAAAGACTGTTGTGTTCTGAGCATCATGAGAGGATGTTGTGAACCGTTTAGTTAAACCAGATGGAGCGAGACCTTCAGCAGTTACTGGACGAGAAGGAGGAATTGGTCACCGAAAGAGACGTATATCGTAACAAATACGATCGGCTGAACAAAGAGCTCAACTACATCCTCAAAGGCGACGAGAAACGCGTCCTCGACATCGACAACCTCGTCATGGAAAATCGGTAAACCACGGAGTTGATCGCTGTTATGATAAATTGTGACAATCACTATTTCTCATTATTCGTATGAGGGAATTGTGAGGTAGGGTAAAGAATCAATTACAAGTGACCTGTAACACTGGGTGATCCCAATGCTCTGTCTTTATATGGAACCAGTATGATGGATTGAACACTAGGCAATCGTTACCATAGGGTGCCTGAATTTGTACCAATAGAAGGTAGTTACGCACCTACAGCGTTTAAATAGTTGTCTGTCAGGTTTGCCAGTCTTTGCTCTTGTGTCATTCATTTTAATATACCCAAAAGGTCCTACCATATTGACTTATTAGTTAGTGTTAAACCAGACTGGTACAACTGGCATAATTCGTATGCAGATGAATGAAGTTATAATTGTCGTTGAACTGATGCTGATTAGAAGATATACCGATAGACACTGTATAAATGGCCATGAACATTATACACTTACAAGCTCTGCCACTGTTTGCACTTTGACAGTGCCAGTCCCAAGCCTGGAGAAAGGAGGAGGGCAACACTAAATCATCTTCGATATGGAACGGTGTCGTTAAAAAAATCAGCAACACAAAAATTATACAGTAACACACGTACATTATACACTAACACACATACATTATACACTAACACACATACATTATACACTAACACACATACATTATACACTAACACACATACATTATACACTAACACACATACATTATACACTAACACACATACATTATACACTAACACACATACATTATACACTAACACACATACATTATACACTAACACACATACATTATACACTAACACACATACATTATACACTAACACACATACATTATACACTAACACACATACATTATACACTAACACACATACATTATACACTAACACACATACATTATACACTAACACACATACATTATACACTAACACACATACATTATACACTAACACACATACATTATACACTAACACACATACATTATACACTAACACACATACATTATACACTAACACACATACATTATACACTAACACACATACATTATACACTAACACACATACATTATACACTAACACACATACATTATACACTAACACACATACATTATACACTAACACACATATATGTGAACCAAACAACTGCTAACAAAGCCTCTATAGTTATGAAAAAAATACAGTTTTGGCAACATAGTGGTGTCAGGACTAGAATTAACCTAGTGAGTTCAGGTACATGGTAAAGACATGGTATAGAAATTATCTGATGCAGATATCTGCAGGAAAGAATCCGACAGGTGGAAGATGAAAAGGTGATGGCAATGGCCACCATTTCGAAATACAAGGTAGACTTATCCTTCTTAAACTTGCATACAATTAACCAGTTCAAGTTCAGTTGATGATGGTTAAGATGGTTTGACTTTCCATTTTAAGTTGTTTAGGTTAAGTGAATTTATGTGCTGTAGCTATATTAGATTCTTCAGTGGTTGTTAGAAGGGGGGTCGTAGAGTAGTGGTGAACACACTGGGACGGGCGCTTGAAGTACCGAGATTGAGACCTGTACCTCCCTAAGGTTGACTTCTTTCCTTCTTTCGCTAGGCAACGGCATTTGTTAAAAATGAGATGTATAGCGTAATGGGCGCCCTGCGAGGCTGCAACGGTTAAATTTGAATCCTGTAATAACTCGTCATCATTTGCTCAAACTGTACTAGTAATCATACTGTGGTTTCACAGTTTGAAATTAACGAAGATTATTATTATTTTGAGGGTAATTCATGAATGTGAATGAATACATTTTCAATGTCTGTTTACATCCATTTTTTCTTGATTTCTGGGATGCATTTGACACTGTTGATCATCTAGCTGCTTTCTCTTGTCTCTGCATTGGTCATTGGTATCAGACAGATTGACACTCATCCAGAAACCAATTTTATTTAGATTGCACTGTAAGAATTGAGATCCAATTAAGTGTATTATGCATATATCTCTTGATTTTCTGGTCTTCTTGATTTTATTCAGCATCTCTGAGACTGTTTATGGCATCTGAGCTGTTGTTGATTTTTTATGAAACAAAGACCATACTGGACAGGAAGAAGAACAAAGGAATTCTTAAACTGGGACAGAATCGAAGTGGTGGACTGGTCATTTCACAGAAACAAGGTTAATTTCTTCTTTTTTTGTGTGACTGTACTTCCAATAATATGGCACTGAAGCAGGTGGACGAGAGCGCTCACTTTGTGACAAGGAGTGTATGGGTGGAGCTTCCTCTGTGATGACTGCATTGTATGCACTATGTATTCAATACAATATGACTGTAATTTGATATTAACCTTCTTACAGTTAGTTCAGTGGTACACACACACGCCTTGATGTACACACACACGCCTTGATGGTACAGTTGCAGATATATTGCTGAGCAATTTTCTGCAAAGGACTTGCTCAACATTCTTTTACAGTGACTCCTCATTACAGGCTGATCTTTCTAACCAGTCGGCCGCTGATTGATGATTGGTCATTAATAAATACTTAATATTTTATAATGTTTATGATAGTGCTAATTGCAGTGTTTAGCCTTAGCCCGAACCTGTATATATTTATGCCACTGTGAGTGAGGCACATAACTTGGTGAGTGTAATGATAATAATTTCAACATCTGTTTCCATCAGAAACTTCAATTCAATCACTTTTCACAATACTTTTGGCATGAAACATGAAATCAAACAAGCCATCCAAGAAAACTGCTATCCGTAATTTTTTAAATCCTGAGTAGACCTGCATTAAATCAATGTATATACCTCAGATTGCATTAATGGCTAATGATAATAATAACAATAATAACAACAGTTCTTAATCTCTTCTGGAACCTGTATGTATGCACATGTGTGCATGTACAATGTGAATGTATGCATATAAGGTTTTGCACAAAACTCAAGTTAGTCACATCATTTGCATTTTGCACTATTATCAATGCTTTGTCACTGGACAATAGTTTTAATAATTGTGATTAAATAATTTTTTTTAATTTATGGTAGTTTGAAATAAAAATGGCTGGCACATGCACTATAGCTTAAGACTGCACTGAGTTGACTGTTGTGTTGAGACTTTGGACAAAGCCTTTCGCTCACGATTGCTTAGCATTTGAAAAGCAAAATACTTGCAAGATAATAAAATAATAATAATCAATCACTTCATGAATTCATTCAGGTATTTATTGTTTTTAGTTCATCAGTTGTTAGACAATCCAATGGCTCCTTCTCCAACTCCACAGATGATGGCTGACCTGCAATCACTCGCTAGTGCACTGCTTGAAACGCTCAACGATAAGAATGTTGCGCTGTCACATCAACGAAAGACAAACAAGTAGAACTTCTTCTTTTTATATAACAAATAATTCAAGTGTATCATAATTAAAAGAGTGAGAACAAGAATACAACGCTTCCAAAGGTAACAAAAATGACATTCAAAATGTTTTCTCATTAACTGTAACTAAAATTTAGTATTTTGCCTAATATTTTCTCAGATTGTCAATCAACTGGCAGTGGAGCTTCAGGAATTTATTAATTCATTTACATACAGTTCTCTGTAGTTGGACATCTTAGTTAAAGCTGGGTACATATGAGAGGTTACATAATATGGCCTTTGATGGCATGTCTTACTTGACTTGTTCATGCTCTGACACTTGACACTACGGTAGTTTTGCATTGCAGAATCCTGGGTGCTCGTGTTTCAGAGCTTGAAAATAAACTGAAGACTTTGGAGATAGCTGGACTTTGGAATTTCCCAGGTTAGCATGACCAATTGTTCAATGAGTGTTTCAGATTTAAATATCTATGGTTGTTTTTGTATTGACCAGCCTGTCAATTGTATGTAATCTGATAGGTGAAATAATGGCCAAGTGGCTAATGTTTTGGTTTTTCACTCTGTAATTTGAGCTAGATGTGGATCATATTGCCAAACTGTTTGAAACCAATTGGACCATTGTAGCCTAAAAACAATTACGAGTGCATCCAGTAGATGTCACTTGGCTTACTTTGTCATGCATGTAATAAGAAATGTTATTACTAGTTGTTCATGTATTTCGCATAAAAGATTTGTATCACAGCATTTTTTTACTCTAATTAGAATTTGCCAAACCGAGTAAATCAGACATTTAACACAGAGCTTGGTTAAAAGAGAATCTTCCTGATCTCCTGTGTATTTTGTGTCCACGATGCGCACTGTATTGTTTGATAGAGAGCCAATCCTTTATCATCTCACTGTTACTGTGTAGAGAAGTGTCTTGGCCTTGAAAAGCTGAAGTTGGATTGTGAAGAGATTAAGCTGCTCTTTCCATCCGAAATGCCAGCGTCGAAAGAGGAGGAAGACAGTCAGCGACTGGACAACCAGAGTGACTCTGACTCAGAGGGCAAACTGCTCAACCCATTTGCTGATGATGTTTGTCAGAATCTTGTGGACTTGGATCAGTCTTCCGTTGCCATAAGTCCAAGCCATACAGGTTCGTAGCATAATTTTTGTGACACATCTTTATAATATTTAATAATTTGGTGTAGTACTCCAAGAGCGTCCATATAAAGGGGTCCGGAGGCAAAAGCCTTCAATTTCAGGTTGGGGACATTTTGCGCCTGGGGGGGTAATATCTTGCCTTCCTGGCATTTAGGACTGGGGGATTTTCCTCAATCACTCAGAGGGATTGATGCTCCTGGAGCACTATGTTCATTCATTCATTCAAAAAATTTATATAGCACCCCTTCGAGGTTACTACTCAGGAACGCTCCAAACCCAACCCCGAGGGGAGTGAACATCAGTGCCCTTGTGAGGTTCTTGAGTGCACTATAGTTATATACAAACATAAATATGTTTGCAATAAAAAAAACTGTTCTAGAGAATAGGCTATCCATGTTTTGTTTAGTCAGCATATGAAGTTAACCCTATTTTTGCCACCGAATACAAGTGTGATATAATGCCGGGTTTCCCAGGCTTCATGCTGTGGGTGTCATTATCGGGGATCGGTTTCTCAGGGGGAGCGAGTCAATGTACCTGAGTCATGGTGCTTACTTAAAACATTACCAATCAGAGAGCTTACAGTATCATGGATGGTATCATGCTTGTTAAGAGTTCTTTATTGTCTTATGATCTGAATTATATTTCTCATGTTGTTACCCAACATTAGATCGGTCGTCCTGCATGAACTCAGACACAGAACTAGGAACGACGTCTACGTCAGGTGCGGAACATATAGCTACATTCCTCAATTCATGCCTTCACCATGAAGCGGATGAAGACGAGCTGAGCCTGTCAGAGTTACTGCAAACGGGGGCCGTGGATGATAACAATGGGGTAGAAGTTGCGACCAGAATCGCAGCAGAGACCGAATCCAAGAAAGCATCCAGTAACGTTTATGAACAACACAGCTCAACGATCGCTGATCAAGTGGTCGTGGAAAGCTCTAACGCTGATAAGAGTAACGAGCCTTGCTCAAACTGTTCTGATGAGCTTCTAGCTTCGGTTTTAAATGATAACAATTTGTCTACAGAAACTGATGCAGACGGTTGCACGGATAGAAACCCGACAGAAAGCAAATTGCTAATGACTTCATAAAAAGAAACGGTTGCTCTGTCATAATATGTGAATACTGCTTTTTGTAGTGGTTGCGGATCATTTATTTATTGGTGCTTAATTCGGTCTGGAAGTTGCTTTCTGGTACTGTGGTTAGCACGCTGAGCTTCCAAATTTGTTCAATAAAGTACTTACACCTGCTACAGCTGCAGTTGTTTGAACAGAGTAAGGCATTTTTGTCAAATGATTGTCAAAGTAATTATCAACAATGAACCACTAAATTTCATATATAAATCCGAACATTTGTGTAAGAACTTTCAGTCGTCAATCCATAATGCAGGTACAATGGTACATTAATATAGCCAATGCGCTCTCATTTGTAAATTCCTCTTTCAAAATCAGTTCGTGCATGTCTTGCGGTTGAAGCATTTCATCAGAGCATACGCCGCATTGATATCAACAAGTGGGATTTTGTGGAGAACATGGCTCGACAATGAATTGCCAATATCGCAGCACACGCCACCAAGAGCTAAACCCCAGATGCAGAGAACATCATGTACTGCAGTGCAGATCAAATGCAGTTGTAATGCTACATAATGGAAAAATACGTTACTGTATCAATGTGATGTTATGTGAAGAGCATTATGCACAGACTCAAACTAGCTGTGCAGCCAATGCAACTCATAATGTACAAAGATATAAAAAAATGCAAAACATCCAGATTTGTTTTCTTATTCTTCCCAGCAATCCAACAAGATCAAGTACATAGAAACATTTTCAATAATAACCCCCTCCCTACTGTCTGTGTGTTCACCCTCCCTTTATACAGTTGATCTAGACCCCAGCACTTGAAGGATGTATGCAAGTTGTTTTATAAATCTGCAGCTCTGTCCTTTGTCTATGAACCATAAATCCAAATGTCTACAAGATGGTATGCTGTATCCTTGTTGCTGGTAGAAGTTTTTTCCAGTTGTACCTAAACGACGCCACTCGACAGTTAATCTTTACTAATAAGTTACAATACAGTAACAGTCAAATACAGTCAAATGTTTGTAACAGAGACAGGCACCAACTAAACAAATTGGTGCAAACATTTTTCCTAACTGAGTCAAACAGATGTTCAGAGAGAACACATCTACAGGTCAATTAAAACAAACGGGTCATAATTATCGTTCAAACGTTAAAGTGCCTATTTGAAATATCTGTAAAACCAACAAATGATGATGTAAAAGGTATTTAAATAAAGGCAGAAAAGCAAAGGCGTAAACTGTATGGACACAAAATCACTGCAACCAGTCTATACCAAAATGGTTTTACAACAGATTGCAAACTACGATAAGAATGGCGTGTTTGCAATTGCAGTTAGGCCGACTAGTGAAGCTAATAAACTGGTCACAACTGACAAACAATAAAATCAGAGTTTAGCAAGAGACCTTTGAAAGGGTTCAAATCTAACAGAAGTCATGTCACGTTAAACAAACCACGAAACGTGCACCTACGTTTTTCGGTCATTTAGATTTGCCTGCTTTGTAAGGAAACCTATGGTATTTCTAAATGCTGCATTGTCGAAGAAATCAAAGCATTATTCATGTGACTCTGTCTCTTTTCCTATTTCCTTTGTCATCATCTTGATGGATCACAATCGTTGGAACCTATCTGAGGCACGAAGACTTTTGTCACTTCGCCCATTCCTTTCGTGCGACCCTCGCGAAACAGGAGCCGAGATCCCACTCGGATGTACTCTGGCCGGTTGATGAACTTAAACATCACAATCGCTTTCTCGTTAGTCTGAATCCCACCCTGGTTGAAGAAAAGACAGAACAAGTTGTAAATGCAAAGATTACTACAATTGCTAAAACTCATATATGTAACACTCCATCCATTTTGTGAAGGGTAGGTGCACTCAGACTAGATGTTTGTGTTAATTTGCTTTCGTCTGACAAGCGGAATTGAAAACTTGCTTTCCAAGTTAGTCACAGATTTTGACAATGAAATATATAATCACTGAATGCTTTCACAGAAGAAAGCCAGTTGACTGTTAATTTAAAAAATAGTAATTGTGGTAACATTTATGATACTCGTGCATTTCTAAATTATGCAGATCCGAACACTGAAAAGTAAAAATATATAGTGAACAGCAGCCTTCGGATTCTCCCAATTGGCTAAACAAGTACATAAGAATGAAAAACAGATTTTGCAGAGCATGTTAAAACTTATGTTATTTGCATAAATTAGAATATACTTTGGCAACAACCTTGCTCATCTTTGTGATGATTGCCGTCTGTCGTACATTTCCCACGTGAATAACGGTTTGAAATCCACGACAGATGAACTTGTTATGAAATAGAACGTAGATGTCAGCTTCAAACTCGTGACACGCTTGCGGTTTCAGATCACGGCTTACAAGAACCATTCCCTAGCACAAAGAAAGACTCGACAGTCAACAGTGAATCAGAAATTTACTCTCCTCCAGTTGAGGAGTGCTATCATCAGAACATACATTTCTACTTACCTACTCAGTCTCTCCCATGCAATTCTGCACATCAGTTAAAGCAATTAGGGCATGACCGGAAATCGCCTTGGACATTCGCCTTGGCCGAATATCCAATTTTTCTGGACTATTCGGAAGTATTCGCCTCAGCAAATATTACAAAAAAATAGTTGAAAATAAAAAGTTTCTTATTTCAATAATTGTTTTGTAAGCATTTAACAATCTCAAAACGAAAATAAAAAATTAAAGCTTTTAAGGCACAAACATTTATTTTGCTAATTTTTCATCATGCAAAACGGCGAAAGTCAAAAATGTTAAGCGTCGCCTGCAGATGGTAGGCCTACTCACCGGGCCAGAAGTGCCACTGCTATTCGGTTTGAACCCGGATCTGGGAAATAGTTCATCTAAATACTCGGATTCGGTACTAGGTGGAAATTGTCTGCTTGGTTATGCCCTAAAAGCAATGTACAGTTTGTACACCAATATGTGATTAGCAATTGGCTAATACAGAATGTACTTATTCATTCAATACATCTATGAACCATCTGAAAATGCACATCTTTAGATATTAAGAATCTTCATACATACAAAAATACATATATCGTCCAATGCATACTGTATCACACAGAGGCACTAAAACACACAATTCTGTTATGCAAGACAAGTGGTCATTGATTCATTAGGAGAATTTGTATAGCACCCCTACAATGTTACTACTCAGGAGAGATCCCGACCCAACCATGACAAAAGAGGATAGTTCTAAGACTGCAATACAATCACCGTGTTAAACACACAGACAAAAAGTAGATGAATGCAACTGAAAAAGACCTTACCTTTCTTATAGGGCAGCTGTTAGCGATAGGCTTTCCAACGGACACACAAGCGGACTGGCCAGCAGTCGCTAGACGACATGGCAGACGGTTACGATGTATCGATCCCACCGTCACCGGAAAGAAGAGTCCCTCATCGCTCGGTCCTATCAGCAGATTGTCGCTTTCCTTTATCGTTCCTCGTAGGATGGTTCCACCAACTACCGTTCCAACTCCACCGATGCTGTAGATCTCGTCTATCTGTGTCACAGATAGAATGCACACTCACTCACATGATCCAGTATCGTAATTTTTTAAGTGCAACAGAATACATGAACGCTTGAGTTCATCTCACATTCACCCCCTCTTTCTCACATTCACTCCCTCTTTCTCACATTTACCCCCTCTTTCTCACATTCACTCCCTCTTTCTCACATTCACTCCCTCTTTCTCACATTTACCCCCTCTTTCTCACATTCACTCCCTCTTTCTCACATTCACTCCCTCTTTCTCACATTTACCCCCTCTTTCTCCAGCTACCCATCGACCTCTGCGTTCCTTGGACTGGCATCTTCTCATTGTCCCATGTGTTGCGACCACTACGGCCTAAACAAGGCCTTTTGCCATCATTGGGCCCATCCTTTGGAATTCCATTCCCTCATCACTACATATGCTATACTTTAGGGTTTCTTCCTTCAAGACCAAAAACTGATACATTAGTATTTTACCACCTTTTATATAGGATCACTTGATTTTTACTGTCTCGAACTGTCTTGAACCTATTGTCTCGGTCTCGGTACCTCACTGCGTCGGTCTTGTCTTGGTCTTGAAGTTTAAGGTCTTGCACACAACACTGATCCGATATGCTTCTGATACAACAACGCAGTACAATCAAAAGGAATGGTTTTCAATATTCAGATAAATAGAAAGACTGATGAGCTCAAGTTGAAGTTTACTAAGTACTGAAGAAAGGGTTGGTTGGCAGCAGAAAAAAATGACACAGGCATGCTGTAGCTCTCTCTGGTCACTTGTTTTATCATATGAAGAAGAATTTACAGATGAGGCTGGATTCTATTATCAGAGGTTGTTCATTAGCGACTTCTTTGGTAGTGTACTTGTTCACTAACCTGGAGTTCAGCCAGTTCCTGCATAATTTTCTCACGTTCGTTGCCACTGCATATCGGAGGCAGGACATTCAGGAACTTGAGCAAGAAATCAAGGTTTTGGCCGGTGACACAGGACACAGCGAAGATAGGACAAATACTGAAGACAAAAACACAAAAGAAGGTCTTAGTGCAACTGATGAGTTAACTGGATGTAATTAAATAAATTATACTCCTTAAATTCATAAACCAAAAGCCAGGTTCATGTTTAGTCTTTGATAATTTAGATGCATCTGAAAAGTTACAAATGCTCCCAGCACCAGACCACTAATAGAATGTACTGACACATTTTTGAACTTGGCATTGGCAAGGATGTGCTTCTGAATCAATCTGTTGAAAAGGAGCTATACGAATCATGTCATCATGGCATTACATTACCATGTAACATAAAAGTGTACAGGCAACTCAAAGAAGTCAGAAGAGGTCTGCATGGATGACCTAACCATACATTGTAAAGAACGGTGGAAGCCAACCGCAGCACACCAAACTGTGGGTAGTTTACGGTCTGGAAAAGAGCCTAAATAGAGACAGCTGGATGCTTTCAAGGAAACAGCAATGCTGCAGAAAGGAGTATGACACTTATGATGAACCCACAGCATTATCTTAGACCCTGCTCACTGCAAAAACACATCCAGATGTATTATATGTGCCAACCGTTCTGTGTTGAAATTAGTTGCGGCCGTAACCGCATCATCCTCGGTTTCCACTCTCAGGGGAACCTTTCTGCACCCAGGACCCTTCAGCGTTCTCTCCAGCTGCCTCAGTGTACGCTCCACCTGAGTCGCCCTGCACGTGTCCACCTTAGTCACAACAACAAATGTTGGAACACCAAGAGCAAGAGCAAATCCAAGATGTTCCTTCGTAGTTCCAACTGTAAGATAAACAGAAAACAGAAACAATAGTTACAACTGTCACAAAGCGATGCACTGTAGTGAACTAGAAAAATTATATTGCTTTCTGTATTTAAACTGAAAGTTCACCCAAATTGAAGATTGCGCATCCAGTATTTGAGGCAGAATGATTAGGTCAACTGCAACCAAAAACTGATTCAACTCAATCTCATACATTCATGTGTCTAGCAATCAGGTGACAAAACCGCTTTAGTGCGTCAGCACTTTGGATCTCATTCCTTTATTGCATAGCGCAAACTGTGCGCCAATCAATCTATATTTTAGTACTTTATAGATGAATAACTACCATAAAAATTAAGATATGACAAATTTTAAATAGAATAATCATGTGAAAACATGAAAATTTCAATGGTTTATGTAATATCAGGGCAAACATAATAATTATATCACAGCTATTAGCTACAATGGCAAAATCAAGAAATTAATAGACAAGGAAACAGTACAAATAGAAATAGTAAGGGAACAGAAGAAGCATTGCTGGATGACAGTACACAACAAAATCACAGTTTTCAAAAGGAAAAGACAACATTTATAATTCGTTTAATCTTTAAAATTTCATCAGTGACAATTTAACAGCTGTATCAATCGTTAATCAATAATTCATATTAATATATCAACATGTAATGAAATTTCTTAAATGTAAAATGACTCACCAAGACCAGTGTTAGCACTGACCACCAGCATAGCAAAGTCAGGAGAGTAGCCAGTCAATCCAAAAATGGTTGTCTTCAGGTATTTATGATGGCCACAAAGATCGATTAACGTTATGATTTTTGTTGAGTTCTCGATGATCTCTTCCAAGGTGCGCGACTCGCTGTAGTTAAACACCTACAGTGCGTAAAAAAAAACCCATCATGCATAGAGAAAGACTTATAAATCTTCTATACAGAAACTCATGTACGTGTTGCACTGTATTTAAATACCATTCCATCTGATTGCTTCATAACTTTAAACAAACTCTTTACATACTTGTTAATGTTCCCAACAGATAAACAATATCACAAACCATGCTTAATTTGGTTTATCATAATTAGGGCATAACCGAGTAGACAATTTCCACCGAGTACCGAGAAATTACTGATTTGGTTGCCACCTGGGGAATGCAACCAAAATTAAAATTTATAAATTAGCATCGTTGTTTTAAAGAAAATTCAATGGAATGTTAAGTTCTTGTTTTATTAATCAATAACTTATAAGAGTAAGTCCGTTAGTCCTAAATTTATTTGTCGAAAAAATATTATTTTACCCCAAAAAATTATTTCATCAAAAAAATTTATTTTTAACTATTTGCAGGTGCAATATTTGCCGAGGCGAATTCTACCGAATAGTCCAATATTCGGCCGAGGCGAATGTCCGAGGCGATTTCCGGTTATGCCCTAATCATAATTAAACTCACTTTGAACATATTTGACAAATTTTAAAATTTTCTAGTAATATTGAGAACAGTTTTGCATATATGTTTCATGTTTCTCATTTTTCTACAGTGGCCATATTTGGTCTTGACCTTGCTAATTTTTCAATGAAAGTTTGATCGGGTGAGAACTTTTCCGTCTCTCACCCGTTTGAATAGATGCCAAACCGTTTAGGGCCTTTGTGTACTAGGTCAAGGTTTAAATCTCTCAAATAAGCCAGCATCAGGAAGCAAAATACGGTCTGCATGTGCATGAGACACAGCCTAAGCTGTTGCCAATGACACTAACCATGGCAATTCAGCAGTTAGCTAAAAGCAACTGAATCATGCTAACTTTGTTCAGTGCCCTGAAACAAGTTGTGAATACAGCGAATCATCGTAACTAAGCCAATACTTAAAATGCCTAACATCACCATCCTTCGACAAATACCTATTAATCAGTCTGCCTTGTTTCTAACTACTCTTAAGACTGTTCTGTTCGGCCGGGGTTAAGCTGGGAGCGCTTCTGAGCAGGCAAACTAGAAGGGGTGCTATATAAAATTACTGTAATAATAATAATAATAATCTCATCAGCATCATAATTCTTACACTTGTGTTGGATAATAAAATACAATTTGAGCAAATGACCCTAAAGTACTTTTGTTCTGTGACAAAGACAAAATCAGCATTTCTACCAATCGGCAATTAACCTCACTACTGAACCATTGTGTGAGAGGTGCTATATAAATCTAGACATACAATAGTAAAGATCGTTGAACCTGTCCACTGCTGTTGAATCCAATGATCTCGTGACTGATGCTTGATGTTCTTCCAGACTGGATTTCGTGCAGATGGCGGAATAAGTTGAGCCGCGCTCGACCGCGTCCGTTGTCCAGCTCCCCTTGAGTTAAGACACCAAGAATCGTACTCTTGCCAACATCAACATTTCCCAGAACAGCAAGACGAAGATCGATGAACTGAATTGACAAAAGAACTGCACTTTTTATCATCATAATGTAGCCATTCAATGCACAACCAATTTTTGATTAACATATAACAAGAACATTGACAACTTGGTGGGGTTAATATACTTCCATGGTCTTCCTTTCCCACACATTTTGGTAAGTGCCTGAAACCGATTTCTTAAATGAACAGTTCATGACCATCTCTGATAATGAATCTCTCTGGAAAGGGGTGCTATATAAATCGGTGCATTTCAAATCTGATCACAGCTTATATGTACAATGAATTAACACATGCGTTGAATGCAGGCCATGTGACAATTCAGTTATTACTGTGCAGGACTCTCAGGTCACAATTCCACAAATTACGGTTCAAAATCTGTATCTGACGTTATTTTAATATTGTATGCAATCAGCACTCGTAACAACTCTGCTAATAAAATTAGTATGACTATAGTACTGTAATGAAAATCCTCAAAATGTCCATGCGCCCCACAAGAGCCGTGTAAAGCTTATTCACCAAACAGTAACCTCAGATGAAAGGGAAAGAACTACATAAAATTGAAGCTCCTAAAACAAAAAATCCAGGATTTTAGCTCATCGCTGTTCTACTTCTTGAATATTACAAAGAATCGGGTTTAGTATCCAAAAATGGAAAAATCATCAAATTTAGATGGAATAATATTTTTGCTGAAGAACCTAATTGACATCACTGGTACTTCTTGTATTCCTGGGGCATCACTTGAAGCAAACAAAGTAAAAGTCGTCACCTGCTGATTGTCTGGAACTCGACGAACAAGAACTTCTGCGATTAGTCTGACATCGTTTCCACAAGATGTTTCCAACTGCTTCTCCTGGATCACTGACAAAGCTGCTCCAAGTCTGCACAGACATTGCATCATAAATCAAGAACATAGAGACTCTTTAAGCTCTTAACATGTTGACCGCTAGGGACATGTATACACGTCCCATATTTGGTTGCTGGGACGCTAGGGACGTGTATACACGTCCCAAAAGTAACTACCGCTCAGAAGTTATTCAGCGTGGCAGTAATAATTTCCTATAGCGTATAAATTATAGTGGACATGTGCTGCTACGTACTGAATGCATGAAAGATTATTCTAGAGTATTTTTGGCACTGTCAGTGACTACAGACATAATGAATGAATGTGTTTTTGTTGACGTCGGCCATCTTAGTTCTTCACTTTGCGGCACAATGTAAGAATTATTTCTTACATCGTATCTTGTGGTAAACAAAATAAATAAAACATAATAGTATGTGAAAAAGATTATATTAGCATATTGTCAGGATAGTTGGAAGAATCTGTGAAATTTATTTTGCACAACACCAGTAAAAATAGTGGCATGCTAACAAGAGTATGCTGTAAGCTGTGGCCTAGTCTTTTCTTGAACTGTTTACTGCTCATGAGGAGATATTTTGTGCTCTTCTCACAAATCGGATGTTATCCTATCAACTGCAAACAAAGAGGGACCTTCCTTGCTAGAAGTGCAAGGTTTATACTAAGCCTCGAAGATGCAATGAAATGAGTATTTTCTGCAACACTTGCTTACTCTCTGTCCAGAACAATGCTTCAAACAGTTTCGAACATCATAATCCTACGGCATGGCATTTATGCAAACGCACAAAAGAAAGTTATTTTTTTATTCTTCAACCAAAAGAATGCAGAAAAACATGAAACAACAAATTTCTAAATTTTAGGCTAATAGGCTTGTATTTGCCGTGCCATGCTAATAAATGTATCAGTGGTCAAAGTGTTAAAAAGATTTATATCAATGTCCTGACAAAAAGAGAATTAACAACCAAATGAAAAAACCTTCTTTAATGCAAAACTGTAAGTGACAAAAAAACAGTTTACTGTGCACACAGCATACTTGTGAACAAGATATCTTTCTAAAGGTAAATGAACGGACCTAATACATTGTCAAGTCTATATACTTGTGAATAGAAAAGAGAGCTAAACTGGAAATCCATAGACACATTATTGCATGTCTACTCACTTCTGTAAACATGAGATGCATTGCTCAAGCGAGTACATAAGATTATAAACTTAAGCAGAATTGTTGAAATACACTTAATATGGAGCTTTATTAATCTCATGAGAGTCCAGCATATGCAAATCCAGATGATGTTAAGTCACCAAAACCCAAAATCATGCTTAGGTTCAGAGCAGCACTGAATGAATATTTGAACTCGCATAACATGAATCGTACAACCTGGCCAGTATATAAATTTAGCTAATCAAAGCCCAGGTCTTTCACGTAGCTGTAAACCATACTTAATAATCGCCTTTAACCAAATAAAAAATAACCCTACCTCAATTTGCCCATGAAACTACCCAAATACAACCATATGTTACATTAGCAATGCTGTTTCTAGATGGTGCATTTGGCTAATAAATCTGAAAATGCAATGAGACGTTAAGTACCTAAAAGCCATCTTCTGCAGCGTCTCCAGTGATGCCTTCATCTCCGCCTCAGTCAGCCCAGTAAGGTTGCCGTTGTCCTCGACTCCTATCTCGTAGATCGCCTCTCCCTGACCCTCTTGCAAGCGCCATTTCATCTGAGTGACCAAGTGCTCCATTCGTGACTCGGATGGATTCACCAGTTTTAACTACGACAACATTGCGTCGAAACAACTCAAGAAACTTAAGCACACAAATTGATTCTTTACAGTTTCATTGACTTTGACGATTTTCATTCGGTTCTAGCCAACTCATGAGTACACTGACTGTACACTGTCGGTGGGAAGATGAGATGGTGAGGGAGAGGGCTGGCCTCACGCCTCTTTGTATGCTCAAACCAAGGAAATTAGAACACGTTATTGCCACAGCCGCCTCTTAGAACCATGTCCTATTCTACTTTCTTTTCAACAGTCTGGTTTTGGCTTTGGGTAGGTGGAAGCCAAGTCTAAGTCCTTCAAATAATCATTAGACTTTGGAGTGATTTCCCATGAGTCATGTTATTGTCACAATTACATCAACCATGGCATTCCTGCATAACTAAGCAAATGATACATGAAGAGAGGACCAGGCAATATAGATATTACTGGCTCCTATTTCACACACTGTACTTTATCCTGTATTTCGCAATGTCTTCTTAACCCTTGCATCACCTACTTACTTCATTGCACCCTTCTTGCATCATGGTTTGACTGTTCGTTGAGTGCTATAGAACAACCCAAACACAAGGGTGTGGTGTTCCTCTGACTAACTGCATCCTATGACAGCATAATCGTCAGCTAGTTAGCAATACACATGCAAATCTGTTTCCTTAAGGAACCAAACTCACCACATTTCTTTAAATTGAGCTTTAATGACATTTACAATAGCCGCGAATATACTAAAGAACATTCTTTTCAGCCTAGTAAGCAGTTTTCCTCCACCTTACTCAATGAATGAGGTCTCCTTTTATTCTTCCTCTTTTCAGCCCCTTCCTTTCATCCACTTACTCGCTTCCTCTTCTTCTGTGAAGCTGATTCGATTCTAGTTCATCCCATTTCAATGACTCTTCTGTGTACATCAGTTTTCTTTCCAAACCAATCTTTGTTTCATCTCTTCATCTCTTTATTTTTCCAATTTTCACTGTCCCTACCTCAGCCCCTGCTTTTAAATTTATAATTGAAATGCTGTCACTTGTGTGAAAATTGATGCAAGTGTTTCTCCAAAAGCTTCAATTGGTTTGAGACATCTTGTATCTTACCTTGTATTCTATGTTGCCTTCCTCTACCTACAACAAGATAAGAACAGACAAAGATTGGTTTTGACAATAAAACCTGCTGCAAAACAATTAAGGTTAACTCATTGTAACTTAAGGACCAGACTTTTCAGAAGTGTCTGTACAGGCTATGTGTTTCGGCATGTCGACGATGAACATTATATATAACAACTTCAATAAAGCACGAGTTCCTTGCCAATCTGGACACTTCAAGGTCTACAAAAAAATTCCTTAAAGTATAAATGCTCACCACCAGTCTCTTCATTAACCAGCACAACACCAGTCTCTTCATTAATCAGCACAACACCAGTCTCTTCATTAACCAGCACAACACCAGTCTCTTCATTAACCAGCACAACACCAGTCTCTTTATTAATCAGCACAACACCATTATCTTTATTAATCAGCACAACCCGAGTGTCTTCATTAATCAGCACAACACCAGTCTCTTCATTAATCAGCACAACACCAGTCTCTTTATTAATCAGCACAACACCAGTCTCTTTATTAATCAGCACAACACCAGTCTCTTCATTAATCAGCACAACACCAGTCTCTTTATTAATCAGCACAACCCGAGTGTCTTCATTAATCAGCACAACACCAGTCTCTTTATTAATCAGCACAACACCAGTCTCTTCATTAATCAGCACAACACCAGTCTCTTCATTAATCAGCACAACACCAGTCTCTTTATTAATCAGCACAACCCGAGTGTCTTCATTAATCAGCACAACACCAGTCTCTTTATTAATCAGCACAACCCGAGTGTCTTCATTAATCAGCACAACACCAGTCTCTTTATTAATCAGCACAACACCAGTCTCTTCATTAATCAGCACAACACCAGTCTCTTCATTAATCAGCACAACACCAGTCTCTTTATTAATCAGCACAACCCGAGTGTCTTCATTAATCAGCACAACACCAGTCTCTTTATTAATCAGCACAACCCGAGTGTCTTCATTAATCAGCACAACACCAGTCTCTTTATTAATCAGCACAACACCAGTCTCTTCATTAATCAGCACAACACCAGTCTCTTCATTAATCAGCACAACACCAGTCTCTTTATTAATCAGCACAACCCGAGTGTCTTCATTAATCAGCACAACACCAGTCTCTTCATTAATCAGCACAACACCAGTCTCTTTATTAATCAGCACAACTCAACTACGGTTAGTTAATCTATCTATCTACCTACCTACCTATCTATGGATTTAATATAGCGTCCCTTCAAGACGACTACTCAGAGGCGCTCCCGATCCAGGTCCAGGCAAAAAGCAGAGTTAGGTGTCGATGAAAAGCATTAGAGCATTTACTCCCGATCAGATGAAAAGCATCAGAGCATTCACTCACCATCAGATGAAAAGCATCAGAGCATTCACTCCCCATCAGATGAAAAGCACCAGAGCATTCACTCCCCATCAGATGAAAAGCACCAGAGTATTCACTCCCCATCAGATGAAAAGCACCAGAGCATTCACTCCCCATCAGATGAAAAGCATCAGAGCATTCACTCACCATCAGATGAAAAGCATCAGAGCATTCACTCACCATCAGATGACAAGCATCAGAGCATTCACTCACCATCAGATGACAAGCATCAGAGCATTCACTCACCATCAGATGAAAAGCATCAGAGCATTCACTCCCCACCCTAAGCAAAGAGTAAAAGAGGCCGTTCCATGCAATGGCAAACACCCTGGACAGTGCTGTGGTTGTGTGAGCAAAAATTACAAAGAGATCATGTTGAGAGTCTCCGCGTAAAGATCGACGATACGTACACGTATATGCTGTGATAAGAACAAGAAGAGATGGCAAGTAAATTTGAGCACAACCCAATTAATTATTAGCCAGATGCTAGAAAGGTTTTAGAGAAAACAACAGAGCACTTCAGTAACAGGACAACAACTGTAAAAATTAAAAAAGAAGCTAACATAGTGGGTTCCCACTGAAAGCCTAATTTTATTTCATGATATGCCAAAATTTAATCCAAGTGGCAGTATTACAATGCCGTGGCACTGCAACTGATGCAACACACGTCAAGATATCAGCTATTTCTGGGCAGTTTTTGCTGGCATCGCTGACATAGTTTAATCTTGAGTTATTGTGGCGATGTGATGGAGAAGCCTATGAATTTTAAGAAATGCCAAAAGTGCAACGTAATACAAAATGCACTAAAAATGCTGATATTTTGACTAAATAGAAAAGATGCAAATCCCACTTATCACTGCCGTACGTGTATTTAATAGAAGCGTGGGGTTTCTGCAGCCGAAAATTTGGCCTAAAAACGCAAAAAAAATTACTTCTGCAGCCAAAAGTTATTTGTGTCTGTCTAAAATGACCCTAAACGACTATCACGATGCCTAATCTAACCCTAAACGACCCTCACGACGCATGAATACAAATTTGAGGTGTTGTTAACAGTGCGCATGCGTCAATGGTAGCGCATGCGGGATCAACCCAGATCACTGAAACCCAAATCCCCTAAAGCGCTGAAAAGACCAAAAAGCTTGATTCCCCGAAAACAGCGATGCACTATTGAAAAACGCTGAACCGTCTCAAAACAGTGCTATTCATTTATCAATCCAGCTTCTGCATGCATTCTATTCATCGATCCAGCTTCCATTTGAGCAGAATCCGTTTCATCAAGCCAACTTGGTTTTCGGGGATACGGCGGAAATCAGTTTCGGCGATTCGGGTTTCGGCGATTCGCTACGCACCCGCGCATGCGCAGAGATCTTAACGCGCTAAATTTTGTATGGATTCGGCCGTAGAAGTAAAATTTTTGCTTGTTTTTGGGCCGAATTTTCGGCCGCAGAAGATTTATCCTGAATATAAATATCAAGAAAACATCGAATACCTCCGGTGGCAAAGTTTCACGGATATCCCCGTTTTCCCCTACGTAGTCAACCAGGCCCACCAATGCTTCCATCGCTGTTGAGTCTTTGTCTTTCTCGTACTCATTCAAACTCTATTGCTGCTGCGTTTTAATATCTACCACCGCGTATTATAAGCCTTTCAGCAACATTGACTATTTTTGTTTTGTTTTGTTTCTACGACATCGTCGGTATTTTTGTTGCACAGCTGTTTCTGGATCTTACATCATGATGAGTTTATAGATACCCGGATAAACCAATAACAACAAAATATAAACGGAGAATGCAACTTGTGAAGCTCCGCCCACCTCAAGCACGATGTTGACGTAGCCAAGTATGGCGGCTTCACTCTTGTAGATCCAGCGTCTACAGTATGTCGCATTTTCACGACGAATAGCCCGTTTTAACCTGTAATCCATCCAGTACGACTTTGGATTATAAGCTTTACAGTTCTCTATATACAGATTACATGACAACGGAGATCGAAGTCTGTGAATACTAGCATTAATATGCACAAACATCGATCACTGTATTCATGTCAAATTATATTTTTTGTTTTTAACGAATGCACAGTCGCACACGTACAGGACATAAAAAATTACCCGACCGCCCTACATTAAAAAACTAAAGATTGACAATAAAACCTACCAACGCTCTTGAAAAAATCAGGGCTGCAAACATGTTGGGTTTTGGCTAATTGATTCTTTGGTTTATAAAACAACCAAAAGATGCAAAAATGGCAATTATTGGTTTTTTGTTTTTTTAAATATTTTTATTTAATTTACTAATATTACTATCATATTGGTAAGTATGTGCTATTCAGTCCGTAATAAGGCTAAATTAATTATAAAAGCGAGTTGGAGCTCTTTTTCATACTGTGTTTGATGCCTTTTTTATAACAAAACAGTTGTGACAAAATTAAAACGACAACTAAAAACCAAATAAAATAAAACAAAAAAACAAACTATTATTTAAAAGAGAACCTTGGATTTTGCACCCCTGGAAAAAGTCAAGCAGTTATTTTAGCCCTGCGATAGAATTTTGTTAGCAGCCTGCGCCATGGACTCCTCAGCCTCTTTTTCCTATAGTTCATTATATTCACTTGTGATTTCATTAAGTTAGGTTAGCAATGCATCCTATGAGTTTCACTTGAAGTTGCACATATTTGCAATTATTGTTCTGAGAGCTAAAATCCCATACTTCATTGATACATACTTATTGATGTTAAAAAATTTCGCGACAAAGATTTAGATCTATGGTTGTGGGGTGCGTTATGATATTTTGAGCCTTCGTTGAGCCGTCGCCCTTTTTAACAAAACGCATTATTATTCAATTACATTTTTTGTATTGCTTTGCTCTCCCGATAACAGAAATTACAGTAACGTTTAAAGTGTATGTTCTAAGTAGATCTACGAGGAAGTGTTTGTGAATTGAATTTGAATGAAAGTAATGCTTTCAGGGTCTATTTGCACGCTGATCCTTGGGCGCGTAGCGAATCGCCGAACGGGGATTACCGTCGGTATCGCCGAAACTTTTGTAAAGTAAAACGTTTCACTGAAAATTCAAATGCTATTCGTAGCGATTCCCTAATCACCGGCACGGTAATCTCGAAGAATACATTCCCCTATAGTAAACAATATAGCCGCCCCGAATGCGCTCAAACCAGAGCGTTGATCCCTACCCAGCCACATCCCACAATGCAATGTGCTAAGTAAGTAAAAAACACCAGCATAAACATGTTTTAGCTAATACATTTAAAGAGACAATATCTAAAGCTTCATCAAAATAATCACCACAAGTGCCTAGTCATAAAGCTCCTTATTGCTTATTTTTAGTTTCCGGGACTCAAACTTACGCATATTTTAGGCGTGGATTGTGTGGAGACATCTGTGCAATCTTTAGTGCATGCGTACTCTTAAAACACCTATAATTTCATATAGTTATGTCGTGAGGGTCGATTAGGGTCAGTTTAGGCGTTGTGAGGGTCGTTTAGGTTAGTATCGTTTTTAGACATATACGAAGCTTACTTACTCTACTCCTTTGTGTCAATCATGTGCCAGAAGTATTTTGTTTTGACCAATGGCAGCAGACCAAAAGATCAAAATATTATGCATCTGTTGGAGTCCCCGAAACTATAAGTAAGCCGCTCCTTATAACTGCAGCAATGAAAGTGCTTATTCGTTTGAGTCATTCGAAAACAATTTATTGTGTTGTGAGCTTAAATTGTCAGCTGCTAATCACTCACAATTTTAGAAACTTATTTCTTTAATTAGACAACGTTTTGAAATATTCATATCAGTTTTATAAGAGTTTGCTTACTTAGTACATTGCTGTATGGGATGTGGCTGGATAGATTGGTATCAATGTCACTCTATTCTGAGTGCATTTAGAGGTGGCCATATTTGCTATAGGGAAATGTATTCCACCGGCACTAACGCTTGTCACATTTGGAATTCGGGTTCGTGCTACTTCTCGACATATTTAAAACAATTGGTAAATAGCTTCTTTTGGGATGTGGATTATTTTATATCCTATTCACCACTTTCGGGATTTCTGTCATTTGGCTTATTGTGCAGGTTTATCGCTTTTGGTGATTTTAGTTGACACCAATCCTATCATGGTCCTTTAAAATCATTATGGGTCCGTGTTATTTCTTTTACATACTGCTGAGAGGTGCATTTACTATTAGCCCTTACCACTCCTTAGGCCGCTGTGAGTGGCCAAATTTAATGCGTTTGATATAGTAATTGGAGGGGTAAGGGTTAAAAAATGGATATACCTTCTATGGCCGAACACAAATTTAGCGGGTGAAGACCTTCTGTGCTTGCGCAGTGCACACTGAAAATTGCCAAAATTCTTAATGTGTAAGGTTCGTTTAGCTTCAAGTAAGGTGTTGCGAAAAATTATCCGTGAAATCTGTTGCCACACGAAATCCTCTAAATACACAGGAGACAATTCGCAACCTGATCCAAATTGTCTTCTCAATGATACGTTAATGTTGATCGGACGTTTGAATTTACATCAATGCACAACAGCAGAATGCATGTGAAAGTGTTCTAAGTTCTTCTGACTGGAATAATCATTTCATCCGTTGGTTATCATGTTCCGGGAAGAGTGTGTTGTAATAAAGCTTCCTGAGTTGCGACAGCTGAAATCAAAAATTTTTCCAGAACGTCTTTCAACGTTGTTGAAGACCCAGTAGCAGTAATCACCCTGGGAAACACTTTACTCTAGTTTATTGACTCGTGATAGTCCTTAATGCAGCATACAGCACTCTACTGTATTATGCAATCTATTATCTAGGGTGGCCGTATTGTTCTAAGTAGGGCAACAGCAGAGAGATTATTGACAATTAACAAAGTTATGTCCAAATCTTTGTCTACTTTATTTTCAGCGCCTTCAAGAGGTTCTTATAAGGCGCCATATAAATAGCCTAATACATACATACATACATACTTTTTGTAGTTTGGGATTGCTAGCCAAATTATGCAACATACATGTCGTGCTAAATATAAGTATGAGACGCTATTGAAAGAGAAATATAACTGATTACGTTTTGCATGGTTGTAACCGGTTGTGTGTTATCGACTGATGCATTGCCTTGTTTTTGAATTTGCAGATGGCCACAAACGACATTGGAACAACAACAACTCCTTTTCCACTACCACCCATGGTTTACATTAATCAATATACAGATGAAAATATCAAACGAGGAAGAGCGCCAAAGCCCCCTCCACCAATCAGGGTACAGGTCTTTGTTTTGGTCTAACTAGATAAGACTCCAGGTCAGGTGCTGGAGTCAGGTGACAGTGCCTGGCACAGATTTCTTTAGCATGACACATATCCAATTTGACATACTGGAACTACTGTAGATCTGTCGTTTTATCTTTATTATTTATTGTCATAAAAGTTACCTAATTGATGACTGTCACTTTTATTCATATGATTGATGACCTTTATGAGCAGCTATTGTCCTGCAGCTATACTTTCTGATGATTACCATGTTAATAGATGTTTGTTTTTTGGTCAGGACAATTATTCGATGTTTGGAGTTCCGTTTCGTGCAGATGACCAAATCATTCGTCCCCTTGAAAGTCAGAGCCTTCCCCGTCTCTATCCTCACAATTACGACCACAAAAGAGAACTGAAAAAACTGAACTTTTCAATACTCGTGAACTTCTTGGATCTGCTCGACATTCTAATCAAAGCTCCCGACTCGCAGCGTAGAGTGGAGAAGATAGACGACCTTACGCTACTTTTCATACATATGCATCATCTAATCAACGAATTTCGACCGCATCAGGCTCGAGAGACTCTTCGCGTCATGCTAGAAGTTCAGAAACGCCAGCGCCTGGAAACGGTCGATCGCTTCCAAAAGCATTTCAAACACGTACAGGAAATGCTTCAGAACTGCCTGGCCTCGCTTCCAGACGATTCGTCCCTCGACACAAAACTGATCATTAATACGAACCATGCTGGAGGACCTGATGAAGGCCTCCAGGTAACGGTGAAGGAAGAACCGGAAGATGACGAAGACGAGGAGGACTTGGAAAGCGCAACTCTTGATCAAATGATGTGTGACATTGTTGATGCACTGAATTGATTCACTGATTGTTGACGCGTGGACAGTGGTGCAAAAAGTGTCATGATTTAGCTGTTTATTAGTTTCAGGTCTACAGAATCAGAAGATGAAACCATTTCCATATTTCCAGCTTTTGTGTTTGATTTGCAAACTGTAATGATTTTCATTTAATTATTTTAAAGTTCTTAGGAAATTGAGGACTTGGTGATTTGCGTCAAGATGAGAGATGGTTAGTTGAAGGTATGTTAGCAAATTTACCATATTAGCGTGCTTACATGGCACTTCTTAAACCTGAAAAATGTGTATTGCAATGTACTATAAGAAGTGCATTTTCAGCAAAACTTGCATTTATCAATATCAGAATAAAAGTGGAAACGGTCTTCAAAATCCATGTAAAATCGTATTCATAAACTTCTATAATGACAACAAGTGACATCATGGGAACCAACTTATTCACAGGCATAGCAATATTGAGCTGATTTTAGAGGTGGTTGTCACATAAATAGAGATCTATGCAAAAGTTTCCAGATGTGCTCACTTGCCAAAGACATAACTACCCTGGCATCGGTAGTGCACAGCTTGTTGAGGTGTCCTAAGACTAGCGCATTGTGAATTGGCCTCTTTAACTAGAACATTTTTAACAATATTAATCTGTCAGTGTGAATAATAGACTTTTGAGGCATTCACAGCTAGAAAGACTTTCATTGTTTCTTGGTAACATTCTATAGCTGCACGTAATTACTACTTGCCTGACAGACCTTATTCTAGCTTAACTATTGCTGATTTTGACTACCAATAATGTCAAGGAATATTGTAAGAGATTTGAGCGACGTGTTCTCATAATGTTTCCAATGGCACTTTTTGTTTCGATATAACTTTTAGGTATGCATATTAAATTTGTGATTTATGAAATGACTTTGTTTATACTTCAGGAATACAGATCTTTATTAGACCGAGCTACTGATACGGCATTCAATGTTTTTGCGAAGTTTTTATAGTGACGCTATGTCAATTCAGGATTACGATTTCAGGGATTTAAATGCAGGCAAGTGCTAACATTGAAGTGTTTTGCGAAATAAAAGTGACTGTGTCATCTAAAAATATAGTGCTGCATTAAAATCTTTTGATTATTATTACAAAACTATTATCAATGGAAAACTATTATTTGGATAAGTCCTGGACCATTATTTAGCTTTAATGCTGTCACGTGTTCATGAATAGCTTGTTCAATGCAAAAACATAATTTGTTTAGGCCTATGTCCTCTGGTGAATTCTTTAAAAATAGAAAGTAATTAGTTCCATGCCAACAATTGAATTTATTAACTTGTTTCGGTTAGAAGAAACTCTGTTTAAGATGGACATAAAAGTAATCTGATTTCAGCAATCTAGGATGTTGTGTAATACTATAAAGTAAGCCATGGCTTTGTGAGAAGGAATTTTGAATGAAGCGTGGAGTTTAGTGTCATCAGCATACAGACGGTGTTTCAGGATGCTTTGAGCCTTTGACTCAGCAGAACACTTAGACAAGGCTGTGGTGTAGGCCTACAGAGGAAATAAGATAATTTGGACGAAACCCGAGCTTCGCCTACAGTGTAGAACTAGGCGTAAGGAGATGCAACCTGAAGAGTAGGTTAATGCCTTAATGGAATACTTATATCATATTGGCTTAAGTCGTAGCGCCGCAAGAATCTTCTGCAATATCACACTGAGCAATAAAGCCGTCCCGTCGTCTGCTATATTGATCTGTACGTTGACAGGTGCCATATGCAGTCATACATATCGGCTACCGGATCATAATTTATGGGAGTCGGACGGAGCTCATGCGTGGTGAGGCTTGCTTACTCTGTTCCTGTCTTGCAGCAGCGACCGACCAGCAGGCAGCCGTCGGGAATTATTCGCTTTGCAGCACAATAAAGGTTGCCATAGATAGACTGATCGCAGGATCGATCTGTTACTCAATTAGCATCGCTAGGGGGCGCTATTCCACACTTTCACCATTGGTGTCTGAAGGCTGACACTATCCCAGCAGAAGGAGCGTACTAGTACATGATAGCCTAAGTGGAGCACGAAAGATCGCGCTCTAAGGTAAGCCTATATATACGTATACGTCAAAGGTAGTACTATTAGCCTATAAGCTCCTACTCTATGTCAAAGTTATTCAAAAGTTGACGATGTCTTAAATACGCAAATACACCAGTGGCAGTCGATTCCATTCTTTGGGACACTACAACTATTATAATGATAAACCGTATCATGAACGTATTCCATCGAACCTATACCTTACAAGTTGCATCTCTTTAGGCCCTAGATCGGCAATAGGGCATACGCAGTATTATGACCACATTCCACCTTCCAATTCTCGAGCCAGACGACACTCACCTGCAATCCTCTGGAAACCGGACTCGGACCACCTTCGGACTATAGGCCTACGTACCCTACTTGACTTTCGATTTTATTTACTCTTAATTTTGACTTGCGCAACGACTTTGCATGATAGGCCTTTAATTAACGAGCATTCGCTGATGTCTTAATGGCGCATTATGACATTAATTGATGATTGATGCCATTAGAATGTTCTTAGAGTAGGTGTAGAATGTATGTGCTGCGGTTTTCTTTACAGACCCTTACTTCGTCAATCGATGTGATTATCTCTTCCGCAGATAACGGGAATAGGGCTCTCACATTTCGCTAATAATGAATCGTTCAGCTGCAGTATCACCATCATCACCACCACCAGCAGCGAACAAACGTTGCCACACTGAAAATGGAATAACCATGAACGAACGCAATGAGAGCAGACTCATTACGGATGGAAATACATCTCTGAGACTCTTATTTCTCAAGGCAAATGGGGAAATTGATTCACTCGGTCGCAAGTCGCACTCGGCTCCAAAGAGTCTCAGATTAAGACTACTGAACGACGGCGAACCATCTGCCAACTCCAAGGACATGTCATCAGATACTTCATACGATGATGGATCGCTTCATTCAACTGCAGCCTCCTCCTCCTCCTCCTCCCAAAGTCTAACGGATCCCTGCACCATGATCACCACCTCCAATGGCGCCAGCAATCGTTCAATCTCCAACGAACTGCTGAATGTTCTAACTATTGATGATGGTGGTGATGTGGAACGCAGCCTTTCACGCTATAGGCTTTAATTAGGTCAGCATACGTATTATATGCCTGCAGTTTAAGACACGCCAGCACCAACAGACGCTTTAATTTCCAAGTTCATAATTATGGTGACGTAGGCCTAATGTTTAGAAGTCATAAAGGATCGGTATAATTCACCTGCATGCTCACTTGGTAATTAAAGGGCTAGTCAAACGCACATGCACATACTCACGGTTGAGTAGTAATTTAGTCACCTCTGAGGCTGTGACTAGAGTAGGCCTACTGCCAAGTTAGGTTGTCGTTTAAAGCACTCAACTGTTAACCTCAAACTGCTAACTACTTCGTGGATCCATCTATTCCATACCATTTGAAATATCATACTACATGCATATAAAATAAAAAAATTCAGTCAGAATTATGACAACTGTGAACAGTCAAACGAACGTACAAACCTTTTATAATATGTATGCAAATCATTTACTAAACAATAAAAAACACTTCTTTTCCATTAATCCTATTCTGATTTTCCCTCTTCCCCTAACCTTTTAATATCACCACTTTAATGATAAATATGAACCACAGTACCCACATGACAGAGAAGGGACCAAGACGGGTTGTGACAGTGTGTAAATGAATGATTACTTCAGGCCAACCGTAGATCCCACCCCATCAACTTAGGGAAAAGACAGGGAATTAAATTCACGCAAATCTCAATTGCCAATTAAATTCTGACTAGCAATTTTGCCTCATACGAAATGTTTTTCTCAATCAACAAAGACACAGCATTTAGTTTTCTCATATTCAAAATGGAAACAGATAAACTAAACATAAAAACATGTTTATTGCAATCTAAAGAACTATGTACATGCACATAAAATACAGAATTCAGTCTACTTCGATGAAGTATCTGTTTACATGGATAGAGCTATAATTTATATATAGAACTTGTATCTGTTTATAATCAAATCTATTTAAAATGTGTTTGCATGTGTGTTCCGGAAGAAATGAATGTATCAGTCTTGTATTTTGAGAATATTGCGTTTCTCCAGGACTTCAATTTCTTTCAATACATTGGCAACATTGTAACGCAGTTCATGGAATCTCTGCATCGATATCTAAAACGCGTAATTTGAGTAAATGATTTAACTTACTTTATAGAAATCACATAGGCATTAATTTATGCTGTCACAGTGATAACTGATAAACGTCATCAACTGCTAGACAACATTAACATCAACCGGCTTTAACCCTTTAACAACCAGCATTATTGATCATGCCTTACATTTTAGTACATGCTGGTTGTTAAAGGGTTAACAAGAAATGACACTGTAATTGGTTTCTAGCACTTTCTATGCATACATACAGCAATAGCTTAGCTCTTCATGAATTTCTAGCACTTTCTGTGTAAACTTACAGCAGGAGTTATTGGTTCAGGAGTCATTTTATCTAAGATCCAAAAACATTCTCTGCATGTGGCACTATGAATTTTCACAGGACTGATCGCAGAGATAGCAATATAGAGAGGACAAGAAAAGAGGCACAGAGAACACCATGGGGAAACGAAGATAAAACTTGGTGGGATATGGGGCTCTCATATGGAAAAGATCCAAATGATGACCTGGATCTTGAAGGAGGAATTGGCAGGGGACAATCAAAGATGACTCAATGTGCTTAAGATGTCGTGGAGCACAGGCTGGAAGACTGGAGATGGATGGAGATGAATGGAAAGGCATTGAACGGTTAGTAGACCTGCATGGAAAGGACAAAGTAAGCTAGAGCAGCCAATCTTCAACGCGGCAACTTCTCGAATAAATCATGAATATATAATAAAAACCTAACCATCATCAAATTGTTAAAAGAAGCAATGACAGTTACCTTGGAAGACACAGAGCCTCTTTAATTAAAAATGCACACACTTGATGTTATAACAAAAACCTACAAATCATGTCATAAGGCATTGTGGAAATGGAGCTAACTAAACCAACATTTCTATGTATGCTCTGTAGTTTACCTCCACGTGATGGATACTTCCATTACTCAGCACCATCTCCATGCAAACACTTGGCTCTAGCAATCGGTTAAGGACACTGCAAATTCAAAAACAATTGCAAGTAAGACAAGGAGGTCACAGTCAAGTTAAAATTGACATGTCTTCCACAAAAAAGCTTATTAACAGTACCATGCATTTCATCAAGCGTAAAGCATTATTGAATCATCTATAGAACTGTGCTGCAAAAATTGTCTATTTTACAATACATTACATTCTCTAGAAAAACATAGCGCAAGCCATATATTAAAAAAAACATGGCTTCAGCCAGGTTTTTTATCTGTGAGTAAGCCAAACTGCATCAACAGCCGATCACCAGCCTTAGTTGAACTATACATACAACTAAAAGCCTAATAATATAAGCCTTCCTTAGCTGAAGTAAAATACAGCTGATTAAAAGCCTTACACCATCAGCCATGGTTGATATACACATACAGCAAAAAGCCTTACAAAATCAACCCAAGCTGAAATACACACACAGCTTATCAAAAGCTTTACATCATCAGCCTATACAGAAGTACACCCACAGCTGAATTAAAGCCTTACAACGCCAGCCTCAGCAAAGGAACACATACAGTTGAGTTAGAAGCAGCTGTGATAGTGCCATATTTTGAAATCAGTTAATAACCTTGTTGAAATGCCAACATCAACTCTCCATTTCAATGATTCCAGTTTGTCCAACTGGACGCCACTCTCCAATGCATGCTTCAGCAAAGAAGGTCGCCTGCGAACACCAAGCACAAATAGATAAAATTCTCTATATTTAACACAGCAGACTTGGCCAAAAAGTTACATTGTCTAATACATAGAAGGTTTTTAATAGAAAAATAGGTAAGATCAGTAATAATCCTGAGCAAACCACCAGCATCCCTGTCAAATATGCTAGAAATTTTATTGCATCAATCCAAAGCAATTTCCATTTTTTTATGATACCAACATTCATTGTGAGAATTTATATACTCTGCATCTTGCACAATACTTCAAAAAAGTTAAGCATTCTTCTAAGAAATCATTTACACCATCATTCGAAGAGTAATCACTTTTAAATATAAATTCTGCACTACCAAGAAAATTAAAAGTAATAATTTAGCAGCAACACAGTGTGTGTCTTAGCCAAAAACTTCTGAAGTTTCTCCACAATAAAAATGTACCATAAATAAAGCAATGGTTCCCAGGAAAGTTGGTGGACAAGATGAAGACAAGAAACTTAAGAGTCAATTCAGGGTCAAAGCATCCATCTAGGAAGCCTAACATGCCACTATCTAGTCAACTACCTAATGCTAACTTTTAATGCTTCATATAAACTATATTGTAATCTGATTTGTACTGTTTTTCATATTTACTGATGAATCAGAACTTTGCAATAGCGACCAATGACAATCTTAAAACTACTTACTTATGACCGAAGACTATACTGGTTATATCTGCAGCGAATTCATCAGGAAATCTATAAAATAACCAAGTCATTATGTCATATGCTGAAGACATGGTATCCAATTTGGATCAAGGTTTGGGATTCAATGTGGAGAGTAAACAGTTTTGAGCCGCCTCTGAGATGGTTGGTACTGTGGAGTGATCTTGAGCAAGTCCCTCACTCATAATTGCACAGCACCATCAACCTATGCTTGGATATTAGTTATTGATATTAATAAGTTCACAAAACTATTCAAGTCTGCTTAAACACAGTGATAATTTTTATATTATTAGACTTGAAAGATGATGAGGAAATCACGAGTCTTAAAACCATAAAAAGAAGAATAATCTGGACTGCTCGTCAATCAATTTCTAGCATCATTATCAACTATGAACTGTTCAACAGATGTCAAAATTATGATTAATAAATCAACTGAAAAATCTCAAAAACAGGCAACAAATTTTTATTTCTGAATCTCATGTTTGTATTAAAACACAGCTCAACTGGTTTAGTTTTCTGAATGCCATTTATACGAATGCAGCACTTGTCCCAGAAGTCTTTATAGCAGAAGCATAACGAGTTACAGATATTTATCCATAATGTCTACTCACTTCAATTCTTTAAGATCTTCACTAAGCATCTGTAAAATAAGAAAACCAAGCAATTTAAGTAAGTGTTACTCGTACGTTACATGCATGTAATCTGTACAACACATGACTTTATGATCAAAGCAATTGTTCGCATAATACACACAATCCACAGACAATCGTAAGTAAGTAAATATCGGACGGAGACAAGAATGGTAAAAATAAATGTAGCACATTGTGCAGTGGTAAACTGTGAACTTTTACATACTTGAGTCATGCGCATTGTCCAGTTGCACATGACAGAACACTGCAGAGCATAACAAATTTGCAGCTGTAACTATCAACATCTTCAGCTGCATACTGTTTCTTATTCTTTATCTCATTACGCTCGTCACTATCTTAGTCCATGCCTTTCTCACCGGTCGACTTGAACATTGCTACCATTGCTGCTTTGTCCTGTTGGCCCACCCAAGCGCTGATAGCCCGCCTCGACCGGATTCTTCGCTCTGCTGCCTGTCTCATTGGGTGCTATTCTGAATACACTCCTATCTTGGACTACATGTATGATTCTTTGCACTGGCTTCCCTTGCCAAAACGATTCAACTATAGCATAGCCGTGCTGGTTTGGCGATGCCTTCTTAGCTCTGTCCTTGCCTAGGTGCATGACCTTTGTTGTCCTGTTGCAGCTTTGGCTGACCATCAATCTCTTCGTTCTTCCGCTAGTGATGAGCTTCTGGTGCCCCATGCAAGCACCTTGAACAAACAGCAACACACCTTCTCAGTTGTTGGGACTTCCATATGGAACACACTCCCTTAGAGGAGCAACTCTTGCCAAGAAGTGAAGCATCTTTGTTTACAAGTTGCTCAAGACTGACTTGTATTGCTTTCATCATTGACGAAAGAAATTAGGCTTAAAAATGGAAGCTGGATTTATGAAAATATTATGCTTAAGTAGATGTAGGATCAATGCGAGAATGTCGTCATGATGGAAGTGGAATCGTTGTAGACTTCTTGAAGGGGTGCTATATAAATGTTAAAATCAATGATTTCGTGGAGTGGAACATTATGAAATGGGTAAGTTGGAGAAAATAAAGGCATATTATTGAGCAAAGCGTTCAGTGGAAAAGAAAGCAATGGGTGATGCTGGAATTGGAATCACATCCAGAAAGCGACAGATTTAGCCAGAGGCAAAGTAAAATCAATGTATAACGAAATGAGTAGGAATTAGGCAGACACAGAGAGCTTCCTAAGTTCAATACCTCTGACTTTAATGACGACTGTGAAGATCTTAGCGCCAGCTGCAGTAGTCGATAGAGTCCAGAGACAATAAAACAGACTGATTCATCGGTCAACTTTGCAGATGAAACCTTTGACAACAATTCCTTCATGTTTAATTCCTTTCCTTCGAGAGCGGCAGTAGTTGCTACAACATTTTAAAGACAGACACCAATCCAGTTAATGTTCCTCAACATCATCATGACAGTAGTTTGAGAACCAAATCATTAACAGCAATACTAAGACCGGAATCTAGTTAACTGCATCTCTAGCAGCATAAAACTGTCAGTACGGGTCTGGATTTACTAACTCGCTAAAAATCTCACAAAACTTTACCTGGTGATGCCTAATGAAGATTGCATAAATAGAAACTGGATTGATGAAAGAAATCATGCTTCAATGGAAGCTGGATTTATGAAAATATCATGACTAAGTAGATGCAGGATTAATGCGAGAAAGTCGTCATGATGGAAGTAGAATCGATGTAAAGAAGGTCGTGTACGCAAAAACTTGATTGATGAAAAGAAATAAACCTAAATGGAAGCAGGACTGATGAAAATAATATGCCAAATGGATTCGGGATTGACGAAAATATCATGCTTTAGCAGAAGCAGGCTTGATGCGAGAATGTCACGAGAACCGGAGCCGAGTTAGTACCAAACTGTCACTCCAGGCTGTCTTTGCAGAATGATATTTCTGAACGTTGACCCGATTAAGGCTTACTTTTGGTGCATCATTGTCTTGTGCCCAGTGCATTAAATACACGTGTTTTAAAAGTTGCTAATTATTAACAATAATAATAATTGAACAAACCTGTTAAGATAAGTCTAAACGTAGGTTTGTCTAAAGAAGTTAGCAGAGTGGTCATTTTCTTGATCTCATGTGGAATCTTATGGCCTACGAACAGAGTTCTCTCAGCAGAACCTCCGCCCCCTCCAGCGCCTCCTGCAGAACTTTGCTGTTGGTCAGCGACATGAACAAACGACATATTGGCTAATTCAGGGCCACTTATTCGAACTACTGATCCTTTTCTGTAAATAGAAGTCGCTGTAATTAAACGTCAACTTTTGGTTGAGATCTCTTGATAATCTAGTTACTCTGACTAAAAATCAGCAGCAGCAATCGCTTTCCGCTACCCAATCTATTTCATATCCCAGATCAGATGCTACGATTATAGAGTGTGAAGAAGCGCCACGTAGTGACTGACTGTGTTTTAAGAAATTAATGTCTGTTAGTGTTAGTTACTGTTACTTGTGACACTAGGAAATTTTGACGTAGAATTATATTATGTAAAAATGCCATACCATGTGTTGTTGCTCTAAGAGTGTAGGAAATCAGTGAAAGCTCTACACTCTTTCGTATTTCTTAGTGTGATATTTGTGAATTAGGCAGATGACCGGTCTGCGGTCTAACATCAGTTTGTCAACCATGCCACCAGCTAAACACTCTTCCTGTCGCTCAAAGCTGAAGACGACACTTCAACTAAGTCCATCCTAACTTTGGTAGAGATTATGATATTTTGTGAATCAATGCACAGCGCTTTGTAACTTTTGCCAAATTGGTGCAAGTGACGTCAGAATCTCTCCATGGCATGTAAAATATGGAGTCCTTGGATTATATCCCATTCACGTAAATTTAAGATACGAAGGCGTTATTAAGTTCCACAGATTATTGGTATCACGTTTTGAGGGTATTTTATTCCATCTGAGCCTGGTCATTTTGTCTTGTTTTGTCTGATTTGTATCTGCGATTATAAAGGTGTTATCATGTCGGGCAGTTCAGGGCCTAGCCAGCGATCCTTGAAGCAAGATACCACTGAAGGGTCGAAGAAAGGATTTACAATGCAGGAAATTGCTTCCCTTTTAAGGTATGGTGGGAATAATCCTACTAATGTCAATGACAATGGGTACTCGTCGTCCAGTATGATGATAATTATAATGTCGATGTTTATAATTGTATGCTTATAATAATAAGATGATGAAAAATAGGAGGAGGAGGAGTAAAGGAGAAAAAGAAGAGCAACGCCAACTACTGTCTTTCTTCCTTCACAATGTGAAAATCAACGATGACACATTTTGAAACTCTGCAACAGCAGTGAGAGTAAAATATTACCCTTATAGCTTGTCTACAGAGAATCTGACTGATTTCAGCCACTTATTCGGTAGAGTAGACCTACCACAATCTGAAGGTGTCACTCACCGATGCCTAGCAGCATGCTTCAAAGCAATCTCTACACCATTGGCTGGAGACCAGCTTTCTGCAGTACCTACTACCATCTGTGGTCTTAGACTAGACAATGAGGCGGGTGCGTAGCGAATCGTCGAAACCTGAATCCCGAAACTGATTTCCGCCGTATACCCGAAAACGAAGCTGAATCAATGAAAAGGATTCTGCTTAAATGGAAGCTGGATCGATGACAAGAATTCATGCAGAAGCTGGATTGATGAACGAATTGCGCTGTTTTGAGACAGTTCAGTGTTTTAAGTAGTACATTGCTGTTTTCAGGGAATTGGGCTTTTTGTCCTTTTCAGCGTTTTTGGGGATTTTGGTTTAAAAGATTCAGATTGATCCTGATGAGACTGTTTGAAGACTGTGACCTTGGAACAAGTTTACATGCATTTGCAGATTTCTTGTAGCAGGAAATAGATTGCATAGCCTTTCACCGTGTATGCATGTTGAATACTTTAATCTTTCAATGCCATGATCATGCAGATTTCCTTGAGAATCACCTTACTAAAAATAAAAAAATTTTAATTCAATAATTTTCTATTAAACATATGGTAATCTAAAAGTTAAAATTAAAAATGTAAAGCCGTATTAGTAGTTATTGCTGGCATAAACATTTATTTTGCTAATTTTTTATTACATGAAATGGTCAAAGTGACAAAAGTCGGAAATTGTAAGCTTCACCTGCTGATTTAACTCACCGGGCCAGAGTTGCCACTACTATTCAATTCGTACTCGGATCCGGCAAATAGTGGATCCAAATACTCAGATTCGGTACTCGGTGAAAATTATATACTCGGTTATGCCCTATTTTACTTATCAAAAACATTTCATTAGCAGAACTAATAGCTCAGCCAATTGTTTTGCACATGATAAGCTACAAGTTTGCCCCCGTTTTCTGTAAATGTGCCTTTGCAGGTACACGGACTAGAATGCAAAGATTATCAGAGAAAAATAACAGGCATCTCAATTTAAGACAAGTTTAGATGATACTGATGCAATAGACAATGTGCAAGAAGATGCTGTCTTCCTGTTATTTAATAATCAGTAATAAATTGAGATTGTTGTTACAGCGTGCTTTCAGAAGATGCAACCCAGTCTCAAACATTCGAACAACTTGCGTTCTCTCTTCATCATTATTTCAATAACAAGTCAGAATACTTCAAGATTGGAATGTCTCTGGTGAGAATGATATTATGCACTGTAATCAATTATTGGAATGGTTTAGAAAATTACATGGATGAGAAGTGTTGTAAAACTGTACAGTTTGAAATGTTTACTGTGTTGTACCTATGGAATAGGTACAACACAGTATAGAATGGAATAGAATGTACAGTTTATTTAATGTTGATATGACTCCTACTAGTGACTGTTTTGGCTTTAGTGTCTAACACGACAAGGCTTATCAGAAAAATTCTGATTACTAAAAATATATTTTTTATTTCTTATTTTGTTTCACCTTTTCTGATAAATTCCATTTAAAGGATGGTACCTAAATTAAATTTACGATACATTTTTGTGTTGACCATTGAAATTTGTTGCCTACTCATATTTTCTGTATTTAGTGGCAAAATATATATGTATTTATCTAGTCATTTGATTAGCGTCTTTTAAATGCTGAGCACTATTCCTTGACCACAACCGCACTGTGCACTTGAATGGATTTCATATAATTTTCAGGCCTCATGTGTAATGTGTTTTGATGCCATTCTTTTTGAAGGTGCTGATGCTTCAGAATCCGGATCTGTTGCCCCATCCAACCCAGAGGCTGGCTGCCATCTACCTCATGTATGAGATGTACTCTCCAGAACCTCTGGCTGCCAACCCCTTTGCAGCAGTCTTTGTTCATCTCTTGGTAGGCAAGCAAAACCTTTCTCCTTAACCCTTTAACTATCAGTGTTATTGATTATGCCTTACACTTTAGTACACGCTGGTTGTTAAAGGGTTAAGGCTCTGCCCATATGTGTTTGTTGATCAGATGTTTGCCAATATGAAGTTATAGTTTTCCAACAAAAGCACATACATACAGTGGCCGATTGGTTAGAGCGGTCGGCTTGTAACATGGCGAGTGTGGGTTCGATCCTCGTCCGAGGAGTTACTGTGTAGGGACCTTCAGAAAGTTCTTCAAGAACAATTGCTGCGCATTATAACTGCAATTGCGCCATCACGGGATGTGCACACTTCTGAACAAATTGTATTAAGGACAATTTCATTTGCAATTGTATTATGAACATAGTGCAGACCAGACAATAAAAATGGCATCAGCTGTCTACTGTTGGATCCTGTTGGTTTGGCTCTAGATGGGCAGTAACTTTTGTAGTGCAGTGCCAAACTGTTTCCTTTACTTACTGGTGCACTGCAGTTCTTAATGATAGCTAACATAACTTGAGATTATTTTTCATTTGTTTCTCTTAAATTAGCCCTGTGTAATTTTCCAGTGACACTATTTGTACTTAGAACTTTCTTTTTTAATGGGTTTCTGAATACCTTCCCTCATAAAACAGTTCGGACCCATTTTACTAAGTTTTTTTCTGCATTTTTTTATTTTAACATTTTTTTATTTCTTTGAAGAAATCTGGTTTTGCATCAGTTCATTTGGGATATTTATAAAACACTTTAAGCTACAGTTTTCAATTGTGTAGAAATGTAGATGCTTGTAATATATCTTGGTTAAAGGACACGCTTGAAAGTGCCATTTCACATTATGTCTGCAATACTTGCTTTAAAACATGTTGATAAGAAGTTCTACCTTCAGTTATGCTATTGCATTTCGTTTGAATGAATCTGTTATTTGCAGCTGCACTGTTTTAGTGACATTACTTATTTTTTGTAGAATCCCCCTTTACCTGAAGATAACGATAAGAATGGAAACAGGAAGGAGTTCCACTGGGCTATACCGAAAGTTACCAACTCAGAGAAATACTTTGTGTCACAGCTGTTATCACCCACAAAAGAAGTAAGACGTTAAACAAAAGATATTGTGTGACTTTTCCATCTTCTGGCTGTGTGCACAATTGCTTTGTACACTGTTGCATTAAGAGGTACAGATAATTGTGTGAAAATTATTTGTATGCATTTATTAAGTTAGATCCAATATTTACTGACCAGGTTCATCCATGGTTACGTGGCTCAAATGTGTATCCTGCCTTACATGTTGAGCACTCTAACTAATTGGGTATAATGTAAAGATAAATAATGGAATTTATAAAAAAATTAGATTTTCAAAGCAAATAATGGGATTTTGAAAATAATTAACGGGATTTTTGTGACGAGTTATGAGATTTTATAAATATATATACTGAAATTTTATAAGTAAATGTGTCTTGGTCCTCTTAGAGCAATGGGAGGATATAGACTTTCCCAGATTTCCAATGCAAATCTACTTCCTATGATTAGGTAAAGTTATTTCTCAAATGAGGCTACAGATTGGGCAGCGACTGCTTGGTGTTGCAATAAATTAGGTGAGCCATCGTAAGGGAACTAAGTCTATACCAACAGTGTTACTGACTCTTACACAAAAACTTGATGTCTTTTGCTTTTAAAGCTATTTAAGAAGACTCCAAAGCAGATTCTGGATTTAGATGTCAACAGCCTCCCAGTGAGTAAACGTTGTGCAATATATGCTATGTGAATACTTATAGTGTTATTTTAATTTCACAGTTAGTCGTGCATTGGATTGTTTGAAATTATTGTGCCTACAAGGACGCAAGCGCTCGCAGACAAAAGGGTCAACGTAGTGACCAGCTCTATTCAGAGTGGGAAATTTCACACCATTTTACGGCAACTGCTTGGAAGATGAAAAACAACTTTTGCTCTGTGGGTCCATCTCTCTTTAACAGTTCAAAATTGTTCAGGGATTTCTAGGTTGCTGTGAGTTATATATATATATATATATATATTCTGTATGTATATATGTATGTTTTTCAGCAGAAATGGACCCTCAGAGCAAAACATGCTTTCCAACCTTAAAACAGTTAACCTAATAGTGGCTTACGTAGTAATGTTAAAGTTGTAAAGAGCAAGAACTTAATCTCCAAGCATGTAATGTAATGTAACCAAGTCCCATCCAGAGTTAACAGTTGATACAATTGTTGTTTTGCTGTTGCTTGGCAGCCGATCGACCCGAGCGGAATTCAGTTGAGCCTTGTGGAGAGACAATCGGAGATGCCTGGAAGAAGTAAATCTGCCATTCCGTGCATTATGTCGGATCCTGATCTGTGGCCAACTACGTACGTTGCTGCTCGGTTCTCACTTTCTTTAATTAGTTATCCAGGCTTCTATACGGATATTGAACTGACCAAATGGGGGCTGGGCATGTGGGCCTTGCTTGTTCAGGGTCTTCTGCTGCAGCATTGAAACAGAAGAGCCTACTGACCTCTGTCTTTCTGGTCATGCAAATTGTTTAGAATCGTTTGCTTGGATAGTATTGTTTCATTCACAACAGTTGTTTGTACAGTATTTATCCATGTCGGTAGATTTTGTTTGGTTATTTTAATTATGCAACTGTTGAAGCATTGAGAATCTTTGTATATAATAAACTCAGTCTTTGGAAAGTCACTGGCTGGGAATTCAGTTTTCGGTGAAAAGAATTATTTATGCCAATTTCAAGCAGTCAAATATGTATTGTATATTGTATATATATATGTATACATATATATATATATATATATATATATATATATATACATATATATACACATATATATACACATATATATATCTATATGTATATATACACATATATATACACACATATATACATATATATTTTATATGTACATATTATATATATATATTTGTTTAATAATACAGACACACATACTGCAGTGAAGCAGTTTGTTGGTCCAGATACTATGTACTGCATGTATGCTATATGTATCTAGGTGAATTAAATTGATGTCAGATTGATTTCCTATTTCAGATTTGAACAGTTTAACCGGCCAGGATGTATAAACCAGGATGTGCAGCGGCAGACTCTTGAAGCCATCATTGGTTCACCGAATCCCACGTTTGACAAATACTTACGACCGGAGTTCATACAACTGGCGCCACCTCTTCACTGTTCTCTTGACGAGGAAGTATGTTTGCAGTGTGTTTTGTAATTTAGTTGCTAATGTACTCATGTCAATGTCCTCATGAATTCTAATGTACTTATGAATATAATTTACTTAAAGCTAATATTGCCGTGCTAATGTACGCTTGCTAATTTACGAATGCTGTTGTATTTAAGGAATGCTAAGGTAGTCATGCTAATGTACTCATGAATTGTAATGTACTCATGCTGATGGACTCATGCTAATGTACTCATGAATTGTAATGTACTTATGCTAATGAATTCATACTAATGTACTCAAGACAGCTACTGTGGTTCAGTGGTTGAAGGTTTTACTGTGGTGGACTGATTTGATTGCTATTAATGAAGTTTTTATAGCATGAATCAAACGTGTACGCTGGACAGAGGTCCTCATATTGACGCACTGGTTTTATTCTTTTCTGCAGTGTATTTATTATAACATTAGAAATAACTCTAGATGGATAACTATAGTCAATTAGAATATATTTATTGTTTAGAAAACACTGGCAGTTTGTTATCTCAAAGGTAAGTCCAGGAGGCAAAAGCAATTGCGAGAAAAGTTTTCCTCATCTACTGAATTTGATTATTAACGACATTTTATTGTCTGGTATACTTTTTTATGTTTCCAGTTGGTCTGGATAAATCCTCCTGTGGAAGAGCACTTGCCACAGTGGGATGCCAGCCTGTGTAAGAACAGCTCGGTAGGCACTGAGGTGAGGCGGCTGATGCTGAAGGCATTTGCTGGTCCATTGGTGTTGCACCAGCAGCAGCAACTGCTCTTGGAACTGGAGAAGAATCCATCGCTCGTCTTTCACACCGGATTAACACCGGCCAAAGTAAGAAATTTCTTTCTAATGTAGCAAGCTTTGACTTTGCGTTTCGTCTGAAGAAACCTGGAAAGTAACAGAAATAAACCACTTCAAGTCTTGTGTAAATGATTACTGTTATGGTAAAAATATTGGATTTGATATGTTATGGATTTTGATGGATTTAATCACGATCACTGAATGCTGTATGTTCTTCATGGTGTCATACTACCACTTTACGTCACTTAGGTGATTGTTGCAGATTATCCTTAACTGTGAATATACCATCCCTCCACTTGTTCATCCTTTTCAATAGTATGAATATTGATGTTTGTGATGTGTTTTCAGTTACCTGATCTTGTGGAAGCCAATCCACTCATTGCGATAGAAGTTCTGCTGAAGCTAATGCAATCGAATCAGATCACAGAGTAAGTGTTGCAAACGAACAGGTCTTAAAAAGACGTACAAGAAGTGTTCTTTTCTGTGATGTTATCAAATACGTGACTTCAAAGCAGAACTACGAAGACATTTTCTTGCTTTTTTCAGTATGTCAGCTCAAGCAAATGACTGTATATCACACTTGGCAGTGTTCATCACAAACAATGAATTAGTTTTTTTATTACACCTGTGTAATTAATAACTTGAAAGAATTTCTGATAAAAGAACAAGCATGTTTTAATAATGATAAGTTTATTGGAATTTACTGGAAAAGAAATTAGGTCAGCGTTCAATCCTTGTACTGTAAGAATTTATGATAGATTTTTTAAGCTCTACTGAACTAGTTGGCAACCTTAAAGAGGCAAACATTGCATTTGGCATTAAAGAGCCATGTGTATAAAATATCGTCACTCTAACTCCTATTTGCTTCAACAAGATATTTATGTGATGTGTTAATTTTATTTTTTAGATATTTGTCTGTTCTGGTAAACATGGAAATGTCTCTGCATTCGATGGAAGTTGTTAATCGTCTAACTTCTGTTGGTTTGACTCTTTTATTTGCCTTGCTTATGGCTTTATTGTTAGACGACTGTAGAGTTTAGAATTATGCATTTAAAACTTTAACCATCTGCAGAACGATCTGTTATATGGTGAGGCAATTAGGTAGACCAATGGTCAACAGAATATGAACTCAGCTGGCTTTGATTCATGCCTTTGTTCAAACACATGAGAACCCAAAACAAGAACAAACCTAGCCTACATGTTGCATCTTCCATTTTAGATCAGATGCTAAGCTGTAACTTCTATAAATTCTGCCTCTATAAGTTGCAACAGATATTCTGAGAAAAACCATTATATTTTATGACCCACATGGATAATAATAAATTGTTTTTTTGTTTTGTGATAGCCGTATGTTTTTAATTGGCTGGCTAAGGGTCTTTTCAGCCATAGGACCAAACACCTGATGACTATTGCTCATTGCATATGTCATTATAATTAGTAAGTAAGTAAGTATCTTCTTTAATGAGAATGCTTGCAATCACACTGCACATAGATGCTACAGATTAACAGTCCATTAGGTCTTCAACTAGACACACACAAGTGGCAGCGTCACATACGGCGCCCATCCCCTATAGCCATTTCCACCTGTGGATGTGTGCTTCTGAACATTGTAAGAGTGGCTTTATCAAGATGCATCATATTGTATCGACGGTCAGTTTACGTATCGTATCTCACAGAAAATCAAGTCTGCCTGCATTTAATTTCAGGCGATCGAACTGCCATCAGAATTTGTCTATCTATATGTTTCCAACTGCATTTCGACTTGTGAGACCATCAAGGATCGCTACATGCAGAACCGACTTGTACGACTTGTTTGTGTGTTTCTACAGTCGCTCATCAGGAATAAAATAATAGACATAAAGGTAAGATACCCTTTCATCGACATTGGTTACGCCTCCCAAGGTGAAGTCTTATAGGGCGCTAGACAAGTGACATCCAGATGCAAACAGTGATTTTAACTCTGTTACTGCTCATAGTCTAGTAGTGCCAGTCCCAAGCCTGGGTGGAGGAGGAGGGCAATGCTAATAATTACATTATATTGTTAAACAACAACTAAACAGTGACACATGGGTGATTTATCATCTAGGAATGATATGTCTATGGTGAAAACTGCTTGATGGCCTGCAGCCCAAGACAAAGGAAAATCTCAACAGTTGATAGCATTGTCATAATTTCTTCTGGGAATTTGCAAGCCAGACAAAAATGTATAAAAAAACTCATAGCTGTGTTGCATTAAATGAGTTATCACAGTGATTAGTTTTGTAAATATGTTGTTTTCTTTTTGCGTTTAGTTACTGAACATGGAATTCATTTCATTAAAGACAGACTATCTTAGCATTTTAAGTTTAACAGAATGATGTTCGTGAATTTATTTTAAATTTTTTTATGGGATTATGCACATTCCTTTGGTCAAAATCTATTTGCCACAGTGTAAAAATGTTTGGTTTAAAGATTTATGTCGACTTTAAGTTGCATCCATTTAGTTCAGTTTGCTCTGGTAGATAGGCATTAATGTTTCCTCAGTTTATTATAATTCTGGATATTATCTTGTCTGACTATCATGTACCACTCAAAATAGATGGATAGTAGTAATAATGGTGAATTAACTCTATAGCTTGATGTGTCGTTAGGACTAATAACAATGGTGAGTAATGCCAGACACGATGTGTTTTTCCAGGATATCTTTATTGAGATTCAGGCTTTCTGCATCGAGTTCAGTCGTATTCGCGAAGCAGGCGGTCTGTTCCGTCTGCTGAAGACATTAGATGGCACCGAACAGTCCACTGAGAAACCGTCGACATCCAACAGCTCTGCAGGCAGACAGTAGATATAGACCGTACACAACAACTGTTTCTTTTTACTTACTTATTTACGGCATATTCCTTCGGTTATATTTCCCTTTCGTAACCATTTTGCGTAGCCATTCAGTTCTAGAACTTACCTTGTAATGCAGATTGTACAATGTACAGATTCCAGGCCCACTCAAATAGTTACTGTCTAGGAACACTGAGTAGGTCCTACATGCCCAGTTGTTAACCATAAGCTCTAATTAGACAGTGCTTGATAATTACTGATATATTAATAATCCTCAGCTCTGTTCTCCTAATTTTAACTGAGGCATGCTCTGTTCCAATGTTTCCTAAACTGTGTTCCTCGGAACCCTAGGGTTCTGTGAGGCGAAGACAAGGGTACCGCGGTAAACTTTCAGTGCGAACTAATGAAGGCTTTTTGCTTAACATCTGTGTATAACTTTATATGAAAGAGATTTCATATGTCATTGTCATCGATATTTGTGTTATTGTTAATCTAATGTAGGCCTGAACCTATAATTGTCTGCATTTTCAAGCATTTGTACCTGTCAACATATTATGCTTAGTTTTGGACAGAGGTTCTGCCGAAAAATTTAGGATCAAAGGGGTTCCACGACCATAAAAGATTGGGAAGCGCTGCTCTATTCTTTCCATGTTCTTTTGATTTTATTTCAAAGCTTCCTGTGTACAGGCAATGTGGAGACGAGTTTAATCAGAATTAGGCTAATTTTAAACAGTGTGAATGTACAAAAGAGATGCAGCATGGACTTGTTAACTCCCAGTTTATGTACCATTTAAATAAAGTAATATTCTATAAATACACAATAGCTTACAAAAGTTATAAACAATAGCATCAAACAATAGCATATGAAACAACGTCATATATAACATTCGCATTATGTGGCATGTCCCACATAATGACATCGCATTAACGCATTCACATTGTAGTTCTGTTTCATTTGCTTCTGATACATTTAAAATCTTAGTTCCTAATCACACAACTGTGTGTTTTGCGATCTGAATCGATCCTTCGGTTGGGCTGTTGGTCGATGTCTAGCGTTTTGTCCGCATATTGCAATCGACACCAGACCAACATTTGTGATTTATGCAACTTTCGGATAGGCCTACAGTATTGGCCCAGTGATCGTATGCTGGCCACGATAGCACATGAGTTAAGCATTGGTTCCATGTTTGTAAAATGACAGTGTCAGTGTGGACATCAGAAATACAGTATAGCATAATTATCGGATTTTCGGACCCCACTCCCCCTGTTGCACCGCGTACAGTTCATGGACCCTCCCCGTGCGTACGTTCATCTGAGCTCTACCCTCCCCCTTTTACAAAGGCTAAATGGCTAAAGACATCTATAAAACTTTGATCATTTTACCATAGACTATTTCTTTTGTTAAGCATCATATATAACAGATTAAATTTGTCAACTGTTATGAAGATATAAAACACTAACAGCACTTGCATTTTGAAAAGTTTTGATGTTGCAGAAAATTGATTAAGCTGGAATATAGTCTGTTTACAGTTCTGATTTTAATACTCCGTATTGTGGACGTCATAATTAGACAGTTATATTTGCGTACGTACATATTTTTATAACCCTCCCCCACCGTACGCACCCGTACGCAAAATCGCCGCAATTCGAAACCCTCCCCCTCGCTGCGTACGTATTATGTGGACGGCTCCTACTGTATAATTATTAAGTGAGACGATTGACCAGCAGATGATTTTATTACATGCTGAGTTAATAAAAGCTTATGCAAGGTAATTCAAGGTTGCTGGTAAATAATTATTGTTTTGCAGATATCGAAATAAAGATAATAAACTAAGTTTCATCTTAGTAGGGTTATATTATAGTTATTGATGTTAATAACTTGGAGCAATACGCAGGCTTCAAACACGGACAACAGGTACGTAGGACTACATGCGTAGGCCTACAGACGGCTATCAAAACGGTCTGCTTTATTAACGTATCTCATTTTAAAATGATAATCGAACTCGTATATCTTTACTGGACATTTATGGGCAACTCCTCTGACAAGACAAGGACTAATGAGAAAGGGGCTGGGAACAACGCCTAGGGGCCAGGCGATTTTTATGGGCCCGCGCATGATCAATATTATGATCAGTTAAACAAAGTTTATGATTAATGGATTGTTAAATATGATATTACTGACATATAACCACAAGAGTTTAAATTTCAAGCACCTGAATATTGCCTTACTTAATTTTGCTTTGGAACACCCGACTGTTCTGCCTAGGAGCCCGGGATTTCTCTGCATAAACAAAATGTATGGCCCCAAATTAGGCAAAGGTCTACTGTTGACGGGCATTGAAAGTCGTATAGCTTCTAAAATTTAATAAGCTGGAACCATGCTCTTGGCTTCGAGTCGTGCCTAGGACATCTGGAGTGTACGATGACGATCATGGTCCGCTTAGCAAGTTGGCGTTGGCAATCAGTTCTAAATTGAAGGGTTAAGCCACGTTAATTGAGCCAATACTGTTGGTCGAACGTTTGGTCAAATTTAAAAAATGCTGTGGGTCGGTGTCGGATGTGCAGCCATTCGCCAAACAGACAATTACCGTGGTCCCACCTTGAGTGTGTTTGTGTGTGTGTGTTTGTGTGTGTTTGTGTGTGTTTGTGTGTGTGCTGTCTGGTCACAATGTAAGCAACTGTTAGTCTAAATCGATGCCGCTCCCAGAGGAACCGACTTATAGGAAATGGCGGCTTCTGCGGCTAATCCGCTAACGCTGCTAGCACAATACTTGACAGCTGTTCTATTACAGTTGGATGAAGGGTTCAGTCTCCTCCAGGGACCACCGGTCACTCCGTCCTTTGACCTCGTGCGCTCACCTTCACACGTGCTGCCCCCCTGCGACAAAGACGTCGTCTTCTTCCACGACACTGCACATCTCAGTGACTCCGACGTCACTTCCGCTCGTTTTCGTTGTAGCATGAACCGCGGTTGATCGCGGATGCTGCTGGCCAGACGCGGCGCCGGTGGGGTCGTCGGTTCGGACCGCCAGTGGAGAAGGTAGGTGCGGCGCCTCCTCGTGTAGCAAACCATCCACATGAGTTGGTGGCGGAACTTCTGCCCAGTGGCGCAGTACAGAAAGAAGTTCATGGAGTGATTGGCATACATGAGGAGCTCAGTGACCGTCCTGGCCAAGCGGAATGCCGACTGTCGCCTCTCGTCGTCGCTGCACTCTCCTCTGCAGAGCGCCGACGCTATGTTGACGACGCTCATCGGGAGCGTCGTGAGGAGGAAAGCGAACGAGATGGTCATAAGCATAACGGTGAGACGGGTGCTGCCCTCCTGCGACGGTCGACGCTGCTCATACTTGTTGCCGTAGTTGCGGAGATCAGTCCTCTGGCCTCTGGCGACTAGGACCTGTCGGATGATCATTCCGTTGAGGGCAACGATGAGAACGAAGGGCACCAGAGAGTAGACGAGGGTGTCGACCCACGGCCACGCCTCGAGCACCAGCCGGGCGTGCACCTCGAGGGCAGTGCATTGCGGGATGCGGTAACCGTTGCGGACGAACTGAGCGATGTGAACGGTCCAGCAAAAGTGGAGGTTGAGGCAGGTGAAGAGGAGGAGCAGGGCGACCACGATGCGATGCGCTCGGGCGCTGCTGCACACGGAGCTCGCCTGGAACGGATGACAGACGACCATGTACCGCTCGACCGTGACGGCAATGATCAGCCAGACGGAGAAATCGCTGACCGTGTACCCGATGACGTTGGTCAGCTTACACGTCCAGTCTGTCCGGTCCCGGATGTCCAGTCCGGTCAGTTCCCCCACCCATAACCGCAAGAGTCCAACATACAGGACGAGAGTGTCCGCTACAGCCATTACCATCAGGTAGAAGTACGTCGAGAACTTCAACATGGCGCGGTTCTTGAGTATCAGAAATGAAAATACGTTACCGAAAGTACCGAGTATTATGAGGACGGGAGGTACGTAGAGTAGGAGGATCTTGTGGGCGTGGAAGGTTCCAAACTGCATCAGTCGCTGAAAGAAAGACAATTTCATTCCATGTAGTCTAGGCTAACATTCGTGGAACCAGTATCTAGAAATTGCGAATAGTTTTCTGCACATAGGCTTACAGTACAGCAGATGCTAAGTATGCAGAAGAGCAAGGGCATGAAATACAGCCAAACAATTTATGGTTCTTCGATTTAATTAAACTAAGATGCAAAGAAATTCGCCATATTGTTCTCACTCTTCGTATTTCCTGTATTTGCTGTTAACTATTAATTAGCCATTAATAAATAATAAATAACTAATTGATATCAATATTCTATAATAATCTAAATGATTTGCTTATAATGCGTGTCTAACTAACTCAGCGTTGATACCACCCATTATGAATTAGACGATTTGCGGGATGACTGTTTAAGAAACCGTTATCTCGCAACTTCTAAAGCACCACTCGAAAGTTAAACGCAGGGCATCAGCTTATTCACGAGCGCGGCGGTGCTATGTTTTGCTATTATGTTTAGATTAGGATACATACAACTGCATGTATGGTGTGTGTGTGTGTTTGTGAGTGTGAGTGTGTGTGGAAATGTGTTTGTGGAAGCCGAGAGATAGACAAAAAACGTTCGATGGCAGGAACATGGAGAGAGTGAAGGGGAGTAACGGCCGGGAAGGATAAATAGCCTATCAAGAGGGACACAGAGGGACATTTGATCGGACATCGTTCGGTCTAGATGCTCTGCGCTGGCTTTAGTAACGCCCGCCTAATAATTAGTGATACCTTTTTAAAAGCGTCCTGCAGTGTATATGGCCTCAATTGTAAGTAGTTTAATATAGCGTTCTGTACCTTTTCGTAGCTGCGTGGATGGTTCTCGTTGGCCAGTTCAGGAATCCAGTCGACGAGTTCTTCGTGGCGTTTGATGCCGAGCTGCTGATAGAGAGCTTCGAGCTGCTCTGAAGACAGCTGCCGCAGCAACCCAAGGATGTAGGATGCATTTGGCACCAACTCCCCATCCTCCATCTGGATGACATCGTCGTCTAGCGAACTGTTACCAAACATCTTCACTTCTGTAATCTACTACGAAGTATCGAGGTTTCCTCAGATGGAAGGTCACGGATCAGTGTGTACGATGCCAAACGACACCTCAATAGATCTATTCGGTAAACACTCTGTGTCACTGTCTGCCACCCAACGACTGCTGGTTCGAGCAGATAGGACGAACTCCCTGAGACGACCCTTGATATGCTGCTAGGAGCGTTGTAACTTGGTGCTTGCGTAATCTCAGAAGAAGTAAATGGTGAACCATGTGATCCACTGCATGGCGCCGTTCCATGTTCGACCTCAGCATTCGTGCTTCGTCGGCTTTATATAATTACATAGGCTGAAAAGTAAAAAACGAGAAATATGCCGCTACATTCCGCTTTGTGGCTTCACTTGCATTAACGACAGAAGATTGAGAATCAAGGCTGACTGATGAATGTTGAACCCAACTAATGCGTGTTCTTACTCTATCTCAAAAGCCATTGGTGCCAGAGTCTGATATATATATATATATATATATATATAACTCATAAATTCATCATCAGCCCGGAGGAAGAAATTGCATGTTTGCCAGTAAGAAGCATTTGCGGATGACTGCGGAATAGTCAGTGTGACCTCTGTCACCTCGTGTCCATCGATATCAATGGGGCAGATTCGGTCTATTAAGACACACAACTGTAGGCCCTTAGCCTGTCTAGGGGTAGTAGAAATTCAAGAGAAATACAACCTGCTCATACAGAACGACTGCTATCACAGAGTCGGATACTATCATACATTAGGATACAACAAAGGTTAGATGATTAAATATTGCATATATGCATGCAAGCCTCCTATTGTTGTGTGGCTTTTTAAACGTTTCGTTTCCATAGAACAGTGTTTATAATATGGCGTTCTTCGTGACTGCCCTACGTAGGTGTAGTGCATGCATCACCCGAAGTGTGAGATATTTAGATTGCATTCAAGAAGTTACTTGGATAAAACGCTGATTTTAGTCATGTTCCCAGCGTTACTAATGGAATTCGTTGCAAATTCAGCAGAGTAGGCTACTGTGGCTACATTAGGCCTATACACATTGTACTTGTAACTTGTAACTGGAGATTATTAGTTTTTTCTTTGAACCCCGCCACTGTTTGCAGTCCAGCAGTGCCAGTCCCAAGCCTGGATAATGGAGGAGGGTTACGCTACTTATTTTTGTTATCACACAGCGTCGTTAAGCTGTAACTAATCTGGTTCCTTGCGTTCTGACGTCACTGTCATAACAAAGGTGATTTGCATCGCCTTCCGGATTTGGATTGGCAAAATAATAGTAATACTATTTAGTTGGATAATGGCGAAGATCTTCTATAGTCTAAGTCTATGCTATGTAGAAGTACAGCCACATATGCCAGATGCATATTTGAATAAAGGCGTAGAGCTCGTTTATATAATTATTTTTAATCATAATATTATGTCAGAGTAGATGTCAAAAGATTTAGACATATCGCGAGAACACTCATCTGCACGTATTATGTTTCGATGCATTTCACGTGGATGCGAACATTTTCAAACACTATGACTATAAGTAGGCCTAATAGATGATCCAAAATATTCTTAAAGAAATAAAGTTGTCATCTTCAGAGGCGCAATGAAGAGTAATTCCTCTTTTTTCGTTCTCCCAACAATAGCGCAACTCTTTACCTGCGTACGTTGAATATCAGAACTCCCGCAGATGAATCACTTCCGTTCTATCTTTTAGAGGTCCAACAAGCCATATTCAACCCGTTTTGAAGAGTACACCGATCATTGCTCTTATAATCCTCTGTACATCTATGTCATCAAGCGAACATCCTAAACTGCCTTCAGATGGAAGATGGACGCAACTATGTATAAGTGAAACGTAAAGATGCGACGCTGAACGCGTGTATAGTGTACGATGGCTCTGTAACGTATTACGATATGGATCACGTGCTCACCGGACTAACACAGCTGCCGTCGATTTGACCTTGCTTCTGTGCCATTCTCTGCCGACATTGGACGACGGGATGCTCAGCAGCAGAGGCAATAGCCAGTATCACGCAACCTCTCATCCTCCATCACTCACTCTAGCTGTCTCTGTGTTTCTCTCTCTCTCTCTCGCTCTCTCTCTTTCTCTGTCTGTCTGTATCTGTGTCTCCTCTCTCTCGCTCTCCCTCTTTCTCTCTCTGTCTCTGTCTCTGTCTGTCTCTGTCTGTCTGTCTGTCTGTCTGTCTCTCTCTCTCTCTCTCTCTCTCATACACACACGCGCACCTACCTGCGCCCATACTCATACATTGAGCAATAGTGACACTCAGGAGTAAAGAGTCGAACATCAAACAGGGAGCGGGATAGATATACGCAACCCACCCCCCCCCCCCCCCACAGAGGTCGACTAAGCCTTCAAATCCCCAGATGGCGACTATAAAACGAGCAGCACGAAAGATCGGCGCATTGTATGGCTGCCATACATTCAACCCTGAAAGACGCCGAACTTGCTATCATTCGTAACCACCATGTCATGTAATCTTAACGTGTACTAGTTACTTGAATTAAGAAAGTATTCATTGTTATTAGATTTATTCTGGCCACTGTTATCGTCATCATCATCATCATCATCATCATCATCATCACCACCACCACCACCACCACCACCACCACCACCACCACCACCACCACCACCACCATCATCATCATCATCATCATCATCATCATCATTATTATTATTATTATTATTATTATTATTATTATTATTACCACCATTATAATCCAATATAAATAAGAAGATGACTGGATAGATGGACTGGCGGATGAATGGATGGCTTGAAGTTAATCGTGCAGAAATGTGTATATAATGTTTTTTACATTTGCGTGTGCATCCAGTGACCACGTGACTGCATGATTTCTCCCCTCCAAGGGTTCCGTCGGGATATTCCAAACAGATCACGTTAAAATGCAAATCTCTTTTAGCAAATCTCCAGATATGCGACGCAGAACCTTTAACCCTCCCCTACCAATCCCTAACTCCTTCATCTCTGCCTTCATACATGCATGTAGTCCTAGTTCAAGGCCACTATTATAGCCATGGACAACATGAGCTTAAGGGGGACTGCTATCGACTGCATTACGTATCGTCCATCGGCGGCAGAAGGGCTTAGGACGCAGACGGTGGTCACTCTCGCTGCCCAGCCGCAAAACGATTTTATTGGTCCCAGATGGAGGAACCAACGACGCCGCATCCAAAGCTAAGCTCGGTGCTGCCTCAGCAACCAATGAACGAGGGGGCTACACATTCGACTGACAGTGATGGTCCTTTTTGGCCACATTCTTCCCAGGGAGTCGATCGATGACGTCATCAGATCCCCTACGCCTATTTGTCTCCCTAGCCATGTCCTTACCCAGGCTCCATACACTCGTCTATCAAAACACGCGCTCATCCATTCATTCCTCCATCTACCCATCTATCCATCCAACCACCCAAACATCCATCCAACCACCCAATCGTCCACCCATCTATCCATCTAACCACCCAATCGTCCACCCATCTATCCATCCAACCACCCAATCGTCCACCCATCTATCCATCCAACCACCCAATCGTCCACCCATCTATCCATCCAACCACCCAATCGTCCACCCATCTATCCATCCAACCACCCAATCGTCCACCCATCTATCCATCCAACCACCCAATCGTCCACCCATCTAGCCATCTAACCACCCAATCGTCCACCCATCTATCCATCCAACCACCCAATCTCCAACCACCCAATCGTCCACCCATCTATCCATCCAACCACCCAATCGTCCACCCATCTATCCATCCAACCACCCAATCGTCCACCCATCTATCCATCCAACCACCCAATCGTCCACCCATCTATCCATCTAACCACCCAATCGTCCACCCATCTATCCATCCAACCACCCAATCGTCCACCCATCTATCCATCCAACCACCCAATCGTCCACCCATCTATCCATCCAACCACCCAATCGTCCACCCGTCGATCCGTTCTTTAGTTCATCCAGCGGTCATGCAGTTAGAGATAAGTCGCTACGTGACTTTGGTCTGCAGCAGCAGCAGCTAAAACAGCAGCACCAGCAGCAGCTGTGGAATGAGTGGTGCCGCCCATCTCCTCTTCTTCTCTTTCAGCGAAGTGCGATGGATTGGACAGAGTGAGCACCGAGCGTGAACGATGCCAAGTGGGGCGTCGATGGCACCACGTGGTTCGTCACTCTTCATAGCATCACCAGCAGAGGCCGTCAGAATTAATTCCGTCATCAGTCAGTCCTCGCCCTTCTTCTTCTCCTCCTCCTCCCTTTCCGTCTCCCTCTGCTCTTCCTCGTGTATCTGTGTCCCCTCCTTCCTCCGAATTTCCTCCTTCCTCTACTTCCTCCTCATACCATCTGCTATTCTTCCACTCTACGCTCTTTCTCATGTCTCATATCCTCTTCCTCCTCCCTCTGCTCTTGCTCCTCCTTATCCTCTCGTCTACCTCCTTCCTCTGCTCCTCCTCCTCCCACTGCGATCCCTCCTTATTCCAATTCTCCTCCTCATTCTGCTCCTCCACCTCTTACGTCCTTCCTCTCCTTCTGATTCCTCCTACTGCTCCTGCTCCCTCTCTGTCGTCCTGCTTCTGTACCGTGTCCCTGCTTTTTCCCTCAGCTCCAGCGTTGGCCTCATTCCGTCCTCAACTGGACCTGCCCTGGCCCTACTCTATCCTCAATCGGTCCTGCCTTGGCCTCGCACACCGTTGGTTGGCCTCTCAGACCGTTGGACGTGGCGATCACTATTCGCAGTTTATTATGCGTCGCAGTGTTTGGTCTCTGTCGAATGATTTGTAACTTAGCAAGTCATCCATCGACTGTTCGCTGCATCGACTCAGAAATAACACTAACAACGCCATCAGAATAGCTAAGCCTTATATATATATATATTATATATGTTATATATATACCTTCCATCACATATATGTGTACAGACATATTTAATGCATAGAATGTAATGTACATGTTGCAATATTACTGTATATGGAAGGCCTATACTTAACTACTACAACTACACAGACCACACTGCTACTACCACTGCTACTGCATACAACTGCTGCATCTGCAACTGCTTCTACAACTACTTCTCACAACGACAATAGGCCTAACTATACTACAAATACTTGAAATACAACCACTGTCACTCCCACTACTGTGCAGTAGTAGTTTATAGCTACCTAGGCCTATATATGTTATGTACACATGAGTTACATATATATATATATGATTGAGTATATATATATGTGTGTAGACATAGACATACATATATTTATATATATTTATTTATATGTAGATATATATATATATATATATATAACCAAACTGTTAGCGTTAATAAATTGTGTTAACGTGCTGTGCATTGGCGCATTTCGTAATCGCAGAGCGTAGTAGTTCGATGGCAACAGTGAATCGATCACTGACAATAGCCCTGCAGAGAGGGACCCTCGAGGGTTGGTTGGGTGGGTGGATACTCTCTCAATTGGCCAATGTTGTCGATTGATTGATTACGCGATGAGATTAGAGCGTTTTGAGACTCTGATGATTGACTGACCGAATGATTGAGTGTTTGATTGCCTAATAAATCCTATCACTGATCACCTCATCGCTGTTTTCGTCAGTGACATACAGTCACTACGAATTTATTTGGCGCCACTATAAATGGCCAAGCACCATTCTATGACAGAACACGTATAGAAATCACATAACTATAAATAGTACATGACCAAACGGTTTAGCAAGAACTCACCGCTTCCCGCACTCTAATGGTGCCAGTCCCAAGCCTGGATATAGCAAAAGGGCGACGCTAATGATCTTTGTTACCACACAGTGTCGTTAAACTGCAATTGCTACCAGTACAGAAGGGTAACACCCAATCAATATTTCTCAATGCTTCGAGACCTGGGCAACTTCAGACCTAATTGACGGTATCGATATTCAGGAGGTCTGGGATGTAGTCTTTGAACTCACGAACGGTTGACATGATTAGTACTAAGTTCTACTAACCGTTCCTCACGGTCAACATATCGTCCAGAGATTACACGGCTGAACTTAAACATCTCTTTCGTCTAACAAAACAGACAGACGAGGTCACGAGGTCAAATCGATTGGACGAGGCTTCCTCAGTGGCTGATCGCCCGGTTAGAGCATTGGCCAAAACTAACCGAGTTGACCTAACTTATCAGCCCGAGAAACAGAACGAGATCGTAATGGCAGCAACCTGGTTTACACGGAAGAAATCCAGCAGCCCCCCGGCAGTGACCAAGATTACAACGGTTAATTAACTTAACGACCATGGGGAGCGTTGCTTGCTTTGAACGGCGCTATACAAATGCTCCATTATATTACATCAATCTCCAGTTCTCCACCGACAGAGCAGTCATACATCGAGCCTCGGACTCACAGCGCAGCCCTACTAGATCCAAGTCCTCTCTTCAAAGAGCGCATGTTTCTCTGCATGATAGATGGACTAAAATCACACTCTGTGGTCGTAATCGTAATCGTAATCTCCAAATTTCTAAAGCGCCACTTGAAACCTAAGCGCAGGGCACCAGCTTATTCACGAGCGCTACGTCAAATCGAAGGGGTTGTTCAAAGGATAGTCCGTGGGAGGTCAAAGTTCGGTTTCCAGGAAGTCAGCAGAGAGGCAGAGTAGCTGTTAAGGAGTGTGTCACTTAATTTGGTCGAGGATTGACAGGAGGAATGTCAAGTAATGTTTCTGGGTAAGAGTTCATGAAAAGGTGCGATTTAAGTTAGAATTGAAAGCCCGCGGTGTGATGGATAGGGGCGATAGGGACATATGATGTTGGGCAGTGATGATGGAGGAACCGAGAAGGCACGAAATTCAGGAGGAACATGGTTTCTGCATCCGTCATGGCCTCGACTCTGGTCGACCTGAACAACAAATTCGTTCTGCAGTCCTATGCTCTGGAGCAGTGAAAGATAGCGCTGAATAATCCAACACCCAAGGACCAAGGTGCCTGACCCGACTAGTCCTACCACGCTCCCGCAAATACCTATTGGTCAGTTCAATTTTTTCAATTCTCTTTATTGTACACCGACAAAACACAGCATACATAAACGGAAATATTAGTGTAAAGTAATCACGCTGTGAGCAAAGGAAACCCCAAAAGAACGCACCGCTCCCCGAACAGAGGCCACCCACTATTCAACATTAAAACAACCTAGAAGTAAATCATGAAGTTTTTTCGAGATGGCGCCTACAATTACGATCGATTTGTTAAATGATTGACGATCGATTCGTCGACTGAATGGCTCGTTGTTTAATTAAAAGACCGGGTCATCGATCGATACGTCCAGTATATAGATTGGTCGATATATCTCGGTTATAAAGATCGATGAATCTATTGATTTTTGTTTCTAAGTTTGTTATTTACAGCCTCCGTCTGCGCCGTTGAAATTTCCTTTACCCCTAAAGACTTTCATTTGAGTAATTTATCAATGCAACAGGATTATATCATAAATATTAGATACAATATAGGCATATTATATATTTTCAAATAATATAGGATTATTTATACAATGCAATTGAGGATTCTAAATTGTATGGAATAAATCCGAATAATACTGATAATATATGCATCATTTGCATATTATGTATGTGCGTGTGCATATGTATGTATCGATATGTAATTGTGTATCAGTTGCGCTCATGTCTCTGACCTTTCATCTCTTGTTCGTAAATTCCAAGTTTAATATAATCTCGGAGGAAGATCAAGTTCACACTCACATTCACACTTACCATAGGCCAATTATAATACTTAATGCATTTAGACTACATTTTCAAATAACTGTAATTAGTTATGCCTATGAAGTTAGTTTCTGAAGTACCTATATTTGAAGATAAATAGTGAGAGACTTTGTCATTTTCCATATGTTAGTAGGTTCTAACATGCAACTTGATAATTTTTGAAAAGTAACAATGTAACAATGGGCTAGGAGCCGTATTATTTGATTAAAAACCAAGTTTGTTTAGGTCTTAAAACTCTTTAACCATAAAAGTTCAAGATTGTATTGTAAAAATTGGGATTTGTAACGTTCATACGGCATTCTTTGGTCAATGGATTTGTCGTTACTAAGGTATAATGTAGGCCATATGTTAAGTTCCTCTTGTACTTCTCGGTCGTAGGCCTATACTTCTGTGCCCGGTCTGCAAATGTGAGTGCGGAAAAATACCTTAAAACCCTTAAAAAGCAAACAGCTTTATATAAAAACCTTGGTTTTTTCCATCCTCGGCTCTGCTGAGTCTGATCGATGCTCTGGTATTTCTGCAATTAAGTTCCTGCAGCGTATACGATGCGAAAACCAAAGATGATATATTAGCCAGGATTCCACGCCCATAGGATGGCCGTTGTTTATCGGCTTAAATGGATGACGCGAATGGCGCGCCCTCTTCATCCGACGTCTTACTTTGATTTTCATTTCTCATTTCGCAGATCTTATTATGCTTAACATCTGTTCAAGATCTAAAGACCGTCTGGGTGGGACAGAGACCTTTATCGCCTCCCATACCCTCCTCTGCACGCCTCTGCACAGAGTGGACCAGGTCAATGGCTGCGTCGGGTCATCACCATCCGCCATCGCGTTCTTTGCCAATCCTGCCTCCTCCTCCTCCTCCTCCTCCTCCTCCTCCTTTTCCTCCTACTCTGTAGCAACCGGCGCCAGCATCCAGTGAATGAACACGAGATGGCGCTGCACATTTAGGCACCGCAGCGGTAATCATGGAGGCCGGATAAAGCTGACCACAGCGGTCAACAGGGTGATGAGTTCGATAATAAGATAATAATAATAATTATGACAATACTACTACTGCTACTACTACTACTCCACCTACAACTACTACTACTACTACTACTACTACTACTACTACTACTACTACTACCCCTACTACTACTACTACTACTACTACTACTACTATTATTATTATTATAAAAATAATAATAATAAACATTATAGAACACCAACAGGAAAGTTAGACGTTGTTTTAAGAAATACTTACTAGATGAGTAGGTCCTACATGCGTTTGCAGGGGCGTGGCCATGAGATAATTTGAGATCTCCAGTTGCGGTGCGTTACTGAAGTATAACTCGAAATCGCACCCTACACGTTATTGTGATTTTCGTTACCTTGGTAACGTATTGTGTTCGGAGCTGTGATTGGCTCCGAACGGTTTCTTTTTGGCCGGTTGTCAATAAGAAGCGGCCGTGTCTCTTGTGTCTCTCAGTTCCTCCAACGCTCAACGAAGATCGGGAGTAAAAGAGGATGGAAGACTACGAAGATCTCGACCTGGTAAGTTTGACCTGCTGTACCTATGCTGGCCGAGGGCGGCTATCCTTGGATTGCCATCTCTGGCCAGATATAAGAAGGGTCAAACTTACAAGAGATTCCTAGGCTTTAGTTAGGAGTCAGTAGATTTCATTACTGTTAACTGTGTTGCGTTAGATTAATAGTCATATAATTTGGAAATAGGATTAGCTTGGATTTATTATAAGATTACAAGTCCTATAGAGCTCATTGTCTGATAATTACTAATCCTACAGGATTCTCTGTCTGGTAATTACTGATCCTATAGGCCTCTGTCTATCTGTCTATCTAACCAGATAAACTTAGATAAGTCTTGCCTGGCCCAACTTAGACATAGTTGCGTGTTGTTTCCCTAAGACATTCTCTGAGGAAATGGTTTTGGATTGTTGTTTGGTGAGCAGGAAGAAGAAGAAGAACAGGGAGATGACATCGAAGCGAGAGGAAGGTCGAGGTCTCGCATGGCTTGGCCGGGAGCGCCGGCAGCAGCGACTCCCTCTCGACGAAGAAAGAGACGTCGCGGACGAGGCAGCCGCCGCCGACGCAACCGCCGCCGTCGAAGCTCCGGGCTTCGACGCCGAAGCCGACGTCGCATCCGCTAGACATCATCCTGGCGCCCGATCCATTCGTCCGTCGATCGTTCGGCTGAAGACAGAAAGACAAAGATCCGAACGGTTGCTACAGATGAACTTCTTTCGTCTGCGGACTAATTTAGATCGATGAAGTCTATTAATGTTCAATCAATAAAAGTTGAAATCGATATAACTCGTCTTATTCGTGTTATAGACTAGTTTTGTCTCTTTTAGGCTTTCCTGAATTTTATGCTCTCCTACAGAGGAATTTCAGGCTATTGAATTCCATATCAGAATGTCTGACTTGAATATTCTGTATGAATGTCCAAATTAAATTCTAATTTGACTTAATTATAACCAGATATTAAGTCAAGGCTTCAATTAAACTTACGATAAATCAGAAATCTCTTTTCTTTCCTTAATTGTCAACAATTCCTTTCAGTAAAATCCACTCTTAAACTGACAGCTATTTATGTATTTGCCTTAACTTTATGCCGTTGCACATTTTCCCCACTAGCAATAGTGTATACATGTAGACATGTGACGTGGCGCAAAGGACGCCTATGGCTCTCAGAAGTCCCATATCACCTGATTTGACCGTTCCTCCCTCGCTTCATGCATCATCCTTTCTAATCCTCTATCAATTACTGTTTGGAATTTCAAAGTCATCCTTGGCCCAACACTATAATTCCTAAGGAGGACACGTTCGCGTATACTTGCGGTCTCGATCGTCTATACCTAGCTCTGATGCCCATGGTTGTCGCGGGTTTGTCTCTCGCCAGCTCCTTCTTCTAGATGACGAGATTACCGCCGGTTCTTTCCTCACTCGCCAAGCTCAGCAACACGACACACCGGATGGTTTTAATATATATGTTTAATGGTAGATATACACACCACTCATCCTATCTACACTTACTAGAGTTATTAGTGTCCTTTAGTAATGTTTCCCTGGTTTACGCTGGAGACGGGGTTCCCAACTACGTTGACTACCCTTATCGCCAGAACGACCTAACGTCTCCCCCAGTTCCGAAACAAGTCCCCGTTCCTTCGCTCGCTACACTATATGAACCCTTCTAGAGGCGATTTCCTTCGCCATCCCAAACGCAAAACTCGTATCTCTATTGGACGACAGATCACCCGCTGAAACTATTACTAAACCTGGTTGGTCGGATCTTGGCGTCCATAGCGTAACATCATATCTCTAGAGGCGTACCGTTAACGTTTGACTAGCGACTGTTATGGCTGGGCCTTGTTAGTGTCATAGACGGGCAATAGGTTTCAGGGATTGAATTACATTACTATGGTTTAGGCCGCCTAATAGGTTGCGCCGTTCGTATCGAAATTGTCCCTTATTCCTGATTAGTGTCAACAAGCCGGTCCAAACCACATATTCAGCTGGTTCATGAATTTCTTGTCCATGGGTCGCAGAGATGAGAGGGACAGGCGGCTCTAACGTCTGCCTCGAGAATTAGAGTAAATCTAGAAACTAATGATAGAGAAAAGCTTCGTAAACCGATTGCAGATCCAGAATACATATCGCACGAGATATTCGCTAACGGACTGGTTACCATATACAGCACCAAGACGACGCCAACACTGAACAAGTCGATCTACGTCGGTCAAGCGGTGTTGAATCTGTCGAAGCATCGGATGTTAACCTACGACTTACGACTTTTGGTACAACGACTCGCTGGACAAGGGGACAAGGCGAATTGCTCTACACAGACACGGACAGTCTGCTGTACCAGGTACACAACGAAACCCCATATTCAGACATACTAGCTAACTAGTCGTACGATCTATCCGGATTTCCACGAGATAGTCAGAATTACGACGCCACGCATAAGAAGGTTTTGGGGAAGTTCAAAAATGAATATAACGGTACTCACATAGCGGAATTTTTTGGGATTAAGACCTAAGCTGTACATGTATAGATCCGACTTAAGGCAGAAGGGACATCAGCTGCACTTTTATTTATCAATGGCTCGGCCTCTTTAAACCGGGAGGCTACACATACCTCGGTTACGGCCTATTTGTAGCTGCTGCGACCAACTCGATTGTGAGGTAGAAATAATATACTTACGTCGGCCTGGTGTGCGACATTAGGAATCTCTTCGTCAATCATCAAGCGTGGTATATAGCGTGGCACGAGTAGGTAAATCTGCCACACGAGCTTGTTTCTTCAGCCATTTGCGAGCGTCAGTCAAAGAAACCTTAGCGGCTTTGGCGAGTTTCAAAACTGCGGCGTTACCTCGCAAGTACCATATCGGACTCAAATAATATTTTAGCCCGATACTGACCCCTTTATTCAAGCACAATAAAAATCCTTTCTTGCAAACGAATTTTATCTTCTTACAATTAATAGCTAAATACAAGTCATCCATCTAAAACAATCGACACACGCTACCAGTTTCAAGGTTTCAAGTTTTAAGGTGACCACACGGTCGATAAATCTTTTAAACTTTGCAATCCGTCGAAGTTTCTCACTTCGGTTTATCTCAACCCAACCGCTAACCTTATACTTACGTACAAGCTAGTTCTGTCGTCTCGGATGGCTTATATTGACCCTATGATAGTTCTAATTTATGAAAGTGCCAATTCCAAACAAGATTTGCACAATTTTTGGGCACTTTCAAACGCCACCTCCTGCAAGGATCTTGTAACGCAGCCAACTAACAGGAACATATGTCACTGTTCGTAGCATTGACTGAAAAAGTTAGGGTTAAATAACCTGATTGTTGCACCTATTTTATTAAAAAGAAAAAAGATCAAAATAAAAACTACAATGCTTGTTTTCATACCGGTGTAGCGATTTCAAATTGGGCATAATGGTCAGCGAAAAATGATATCAGCTGTAATTGGATGGGAACTAGTAAGTGAGAGAACAATTACCATCAGCCCAAAAACAGGACATATCAAGATGACCCTGAAACAAGTTTATCGTGGGAGGAGGCTGAGACACTGGCTTTGGATAGAGACGATCGAATGGAGGAAGTGCGTTGCCCAATGTGTAGACCTACACAGGAAGAACTAAGGTTAAGGATACAAGGGTATGCATCAACTAATACAGCCACCGACGAAGAAAAGATAAGTTCTATGAACATCTGCAAGATGTCATGGAGGCGATAACAGAATATGTATAATATTGTTGTAATGACACTAATTTCTTCACCAGTTAGGCTGAATCTTTATCATCTTATGTTTGCATGTAACAATGTGATGCACTTTGATCTCGTGTATAGCTGATTTCACACACAATTTACATTTCTTTGACTTTTATATATTTTTCACACGTTAAAACTAGCCTTGTACCTTATGTTTGTCACGTGCTTTATTCAATAGACTTATTAGCATTAGTTGAAAGCAAAACAAGTCAAGATTTTGACTCATTCAGAGAGGGGTAATGTGAAATTGAATTCAGATTACTGGGGGGTAACTTGAAATGGGGTAACCTGAAGTCTTTACACCGGTAACTTGAAATCGATTTCAAGTTACCGAGGGTAAGGTGAATGGGGGGGGGGGGGTAATTTGAAATCGTTACACCGGTGCTACTGGTGTCCCCCACCTGTCAAACGAGATCGCCGCCTCTTTCTATGGCGCTATATAAATCAGGATATTTATCATCCTTATCATTTTCGTCATGGCAATAGTATTAATTTAATAATACTTGTAGGCCTACACAATGCGTCTGCATATATATATATATATATATATATATATATATATATATATATATATATATATATATATATATGCAGACGCATTGTGTAGGCCTATAAGTATTATTAATATATATATATATATATATATATATATATATATATATATATATATATATATACGACCAGACAGACAGAGAGGCAGGATAGACTAAAAACAGACGGAATAGTGAGACATGCTACCGGACGTTTGGCATTGGACGTTTTTAGACCAAAATTTTCGAAACTCGCGTCTATTTCACCGCTTTGCGAGTTGTTTTACCCGTGAATACACCTGTTGATCATTACGGAAGGGTAGTTCGGGCGCTCGTAAAAAATCTTATTTGGTTCATCCAAATTGGCTACAGCCTCTAGATGACTGCATGACATACATACCACAACCATTCGATATCCACGAACAACTCTTGCATTGAAGTAAACAAGAAACGCGTAGTGTATCCTGTGATCTGTTTGACCGTGCGACTCCGTAATAGGCCTGCGGCCTTTATATGCCGGGGTCCTCGGTTTGACGCATTAACACGTCCCTGCACCGCCTTCAGACAGGATATGTTAGGTTAAATTGAAAGAGCAATTTATGCTTTCCACGAAGAACCACGCGCCTTTTATAAGACCTACGAGTAAAAAAAACACTTCACGAATTCTGGAGCGTTTAAAACGATCGTTTAAATAGTATCGTCATTATAATATTTTTCTAGAGAACAATAGCTGACTTCATAGTGAAAAGATGTTTGTCTCGGTCGGTGACCATGCAGCAGCAAGTGTAGTGCAATTTTATTTTGGCACTTCTAGAAAAATCAGGATAATATACCACGTGATCCATGTCATCTCATTCAGTGTATTCATATTGTGGATGGATAGATGGGTGGACATTTTGTGTCGGAGGCCTTGCTTCACAACAGCTCACTGAACGCCTTTTGCCTTTCGCGTGTTATTGCTGTTCGATAATACCAAGACAGCAATATAATAATACATCGATCGACACTACTATGAGTATATATAGGCGTTGCTATTTGTATTATTAAATGTACAATTCTAACACGCCCATGGTTGTATCGGATTGATATCTAATTATTGTGGTATCGTTAATTGAGTTGACAAAAGAAAAATGAGAAGAATTGGAAGACGAATCAGAAGAGGAACAGTTTCTTGAGCTACATAATTCTAGGGCAGTCATGGATAGGAAGAGCTAGCGACATCCACCCTCGTCGGCCCGATATGGTTTTTATGACCAGTCCGTTCCCACGCCGTCTTATTACCCCCAATAAAAGCTTACTTCAACCACTGCACTCAATGTAGCTGAGTTGGCTACGAAGCGCTGGTAGAACATTAATCTCGAAACAAACTTTTGAATCCACGACCTTTCAGCTGACAGTGCAGCACGTTTACCGCAATACAATCGTACACCTCAATTAAGTTATAATAGACCACTTCTGTAATCAGATTTCAATGTAAGATTGTAAATTCACACGTTTTTCTAAAGCGACCGTATACGTCCTCGACCCTGCTCACTTTCCAATGAAACTGAATGAATTGATCGGGTGACGTCCTTTAGGCTCACCACCGATGCCCGTTTGAATGGACGCCATGCCAGTTAAGGTTCGTAGATTTCTAGTGAGAATAAGCGTTGGGAGAAAGGAATGTCATTGTGAATTGATGCGTCAGATCCAATGGGCTCTTATATAAAATTATCGCCGGACCAAGTGCGCCGTAAAACCCCGAAGTGCCGTAAAACCCCGATGTGCCGTAGACCCTCGAAGTGACGCCAAACGGGGTCTAAACAATGGCTCAACCGCAGCGCTACCACAAAGCGTGTTTTAGACTGATGACCAGCATCATCGTTCTTTAGAAGTAATCCCGAGCAATTGCACGATAATTCACCTAGGATTTCTTACAGTGTCTGAATTCTATAGTTTCATCCTCATCAATTTGATACTTGCATGCGGGGTCATTTGGACTGAGACGATTCTGATGAGTATGTTGGTGTAGACGAATATAAATGCCTATATATATTTAATACTAGCTTAAGTACCACGTATACGGTAGTTCTTACAATTCTTAAATGTGTTGCCCATACTCGTCTATAAGGAGGCATTCTCAATATGTGCAAATGACTGGCGACTTTTGGCAAGTATTTGCACATATCATAAATGCCTCTTTATAGGGGAGACTGGGAAAGGGATAATATTTTGAGATTGCAAACCCTTCATGTTTTTTCTCAGCTGCTAAGAAGTATTTGTGCAAAATTTGGGAGCAATCGCTCCAGTTAATCAAAAGTGTTTGTGGAACATAGTTACATGCATACTTTTCTTTTTTATATTTATAGATTACTGAAGATAAGTAGGTAAAGGAAAGGCGACTGTAGTCAGAATACACGCTGAAGAAAAAGGAAGAGAGCAGGTGAAATAATTCTGTTACCTCGGGAGTGTGATTACGACATCGGCTAAATGCCACAGGGAAATTGAAAGAAGGATTGCAATGAGATAAGATGAGTTCTCAAAAAGGAGAAAACTACTTAGAGGAAAACTAAACAGTTATCTGAAAATAAGAATGGTAAAGACTCTGATGTGGAGTGTACGTGGTGCTGGAGACATGGACCATGAGAAAAGAAGACATAAGAAGATTCGAGGCTTTAAAAATGTGGACATGGCAAAAATGGATTCATTAGGATTGCATTTATTTATTTTATTTTTTATTAATTAAGTGTGCATCGCGCGATGGGTCACACCGAAATGTGGATCTGAGGCGCAAGTAGTCAGTAATCAGTATACATAATGCGTGTTTAAGTTTATTTTTTATTCTGACTACAAACGCCGACGCCGACGCCGACGCCGACGTGGCAAAAGCGATAGTTTTTAATAAATAGATCGAAGTAATACTAATAGTATAATATATACTAATATTATACTATATTATAACATATTATAGCGCACACATAAATCAATTAGAACAGCCTTTTACATATATATATATATATATATATATATATATATATATTTGCGAAGTTATCGATTATTTCGCTTTAATGAACTTTCGGTCATAAGCAAGGTTTGTTCAGACAATCTTAATTATTTATTGTAGAATATTAGTTAGCTGCAGTTTAACTACACTGTGAAGTTGATTGGCGTCGCCCTGCTTCTTTATCCAGGCTAGGGAGTTGCACCAACGAAGTACGACTATTGGCGAAGTTTTTATAAGCTTGGGTTGGCTGAAAGATCGTTCCGCACCAACGCTGTCTATTGACAAGGCCAGATAAATACGGTACATTGTGTACAGGTTAGGATTTTCAATAAAACACATGTCACTGATGATCGTGGATTTTTGCACACTATTGATGGCCATTTCTATAATACAGGAAATTTCGTTAATGATGAATGATACTGATAATTTCTAGACTAGATCTGTAGGTGCTAGGTGTTGTTCTGTTCTCCAGCGAGTCAACTGAAACTCCACAACTGAGGCTGGATTGAATAATGAATATGATGCAAAGATGGGATGATTAATAAATGGCATCCAAGGCATTCTATCAGACTCTCTGTGGCTGATGATGAGGGCGGCTGAAGAGACAACGACACATGCCAGCGATACCGATGCCTCTAAGTTCAAAGTGCATAGTCATAAACAGTGGCGTATCCATGGAGAACAGATGGCATCTTCTAGGGTGCTCTGTAGTGCAAACCCGCAATTCAGTCTTAAAGGCCTAACAGTGGGCTAAAATAGACTCAAAGTCATCTGCTCTGGTAGCTATGAGATGCCGTCAAACCAAGGATCAGAAAATAATATTGGCGAGCTTAAAATTCGAATGCATCGTAAGGTTAGATACATATGTATTCGTTGTAAGGAATTTGAGCTCCGTTTCGGTGATATAATTGATGTGGCTGGTTGCAGCTTAACGACACTGTGTGATAACAAACAGCATTGGCGTCGCCTTCTCCTTCATCCAGTCTTGGAACTGACACTTTATAGTCGAAGGCTTAGGCTATAGACAGCCACAGAATGGTCAGGAGCCATTGGATGTTTTCAAAACGGTCCAACAATTACATTTACATTGATCATAATTCGTTCATATTATGTTTGTCAGTTTGAAATTAAATGAAAATTATTATTATTATTATTTTTATTATTATTATTATTATTATTACTATTATCAATGTTACTGTTGTTGTTATTATTATTATTATTAGTAGTAGTTTACCCGAGGTAAATACTGATCCCTTTGGTTGTTACAATTAGGCCTATTTTCCAAAGATAGACTGGTGATTTTCTGTAACGCCCTATTTCTCGGAAAGAACCGGCTGTAGGGCCCTACAAACGAACAACGGAACGAAGTTGCGTTGAAGCGTCGTATTTTTATTATTATTATTGTTTTCATTATTATTGTTATTATTATTGCTATAAATATTGCTATTACTATTATTGCTATTATAATTGCTATTATTATTGTTATTATTATTGCTACTATTATTGCCATTATTATTGCGATAAATATTGTTATTACTATTATTGCCATTATTATTGCTATTATTATTATCGTCGTCGCCGCCACCGCCGTCGTCGTCATCATCATCATCATCATTTACTGTGCATTGATTTTGCCCAAAAGTTTAGAAGCAATGGGAAAATAGGAAAATGGCGGATCTCTCGTACAGAATTTAAACAACGATAGGACATGACAAGATGCCTCTTCCTAAATACGCCACTGAGCCTGTTCATCCATTCGCCCATCCGTCCATCCGTCCTTCTATGGTCTGCATGGAGTGGTCCATAGAGGCGCAACATAATTTATCACCCGTGAAGACGGCGGCGGTGGGTGATTCCGTTTTCTTCGGCGCCGACTTAAAGCCGTTGTTCGGTCGGTCGACCGTGCGTGTCGTTGGCGCACTATAAAGCAGAAACGACTCCCCTGTGACAGATGCCACGGATGGTGGAGGCGGCAGCAGCAGCAGCGTTGTACAAACATCAGCGCTAGGACTGCACTGTTAAAGCTCCTAGTCTCCAATAAACAAACATGAAAAGTTACTGCGGAATATCGCTATAAGGATGAGGAAACTATAGGCCTACATACGTATACATTGTTATCTAGGCCTATATATATATATAACCAGCTGGGGCATTCGGTGCCCGGGTAAAGACAGGTTTTTGGCCCTGGCGAAGATACACTTGTATGCTAAATTATTACAAATGCATAGCTGCAAAAAATATGTCATATTTATAATAATTCAAACGTGAAACACGTTATTTTGTATGATTGCAAAATGTCTTCATTTTTCATTTGAGATTTGCGGGCCCTGGGCAAGCGCCTATATTGCCTACAGGTAAACGCACCTCTGCACTGGAACAGTGTATTCAGCAATCGACCTTGTCGATGTTTGCAAATTGTAATCTTGTTAATACAAAATATCGGACGCACATCACGAGCGTTTTAAAAGTGAATAGAATACGGAACAGCATCGAAATGAATGAGAAACCTAAAGCTAGAACGCACGAGACGATGATTCGAGATGGTGGACATTGCCAAAGCCAAATGGGAGATGAATTATAATCGTAACAGACTAAAAAAATTCCAGATGCAAATGCAAGACTACGTACAGTCATTAGGCTTTGAAGCATCTCAGCTGGACAAAGTCGTATAGCGACGACTCCGATATATGAAATTCTTGAAAATTTCAAAAATTTCAATTATCGGTGTCTTCGCTATACAATTGCATTGCTCTGCAGTATAACTGTTAATTTGATATCGCCCTGCTTCTGCCATCTTTTGCTCATGAAGTGCACACGCCTTGACAGTTGTAGGCCTACCGCAGAGCAATTGCACGCAAAGGACTTGCTCAAGGTCCCTATTCAGTGACTGACCCTTCGGACGAGGGTCGAACCCGCTCACTCAGCGCACACCGAGAGTTACGGGCTGTAACCAATCAGCCACCGTGATACACGTTAGTATGCGTCTTTGAGAGAATGCCAACCGCCCTAATTCAATGCACTGCACTCGAGTGAAACTTGATGAAGGAGAGACAAAACAAACCAAGACTGCGCTGGATATAGGCCTACAATGCAGACGAAGACATAACAAAATTTATGCGAAAAGCAGATGGCGTTCCAGCGCTGGATAGACCTATAGGCCTATAGCTACCGAGAGTCTTCAGAACAGATAGGCCTAACCTGTCTATAATATCAATTGTTATTATTTTAATTTGTCCGAGCCGGATGAATGTGATAAACTGCCGGACTTTACTTGCAGCTCTTCGATATCATTGCTGTTTGAAATTAACCTTAAGACTTTTATTTGTTCAAGATGTATGAGGCCTAAGACTAGACTTTCTGTTAGGCCAACACGCTTTTGCTCAAGATGTGTGTACACGTTATAAATCAGTGATTCTGAACCTGTGGGTCGCGACCCGCAAGTGGGTCGCAAAGGATATCCAAGTAGGTCGCCAACTTTTCTTTGAAAAATGTTGTCACATGAATGTAATGCGCTATGTTTTCTACAGATCGTTGCCTTGTCAGTGTTGCTGCCAGTTTAAACTACGCATACATCTGTGAGACCGTCTGTTCAGCTATGATTACACTCAAGACTAAATAATTATAGGAATAGGCTCTGTGTCTAAGAGTATAATTACATTAATCAATTGTCAGCTGCGCCTTATTTTTGGCAATCAATCATTGGACTTAGAGGAAAGTAGTTTTATTTACTCACTGAATAGCAGTGTTAAATGGTCAATAAGCTAAAGTAATAATAGCAATCATAATTATTATTGTAAATTCAATAAACATATTTACGATGCCACCTGGCGATTTGTGTGCGCGACACCTCTCAGAAGAGCGTACAATTTTAGAGTTAATTAAGATTAATTTCACATCAATCATCGCACAGAAAGGGATGCAGTTTCGTTTAGTCAACAAATTAATACGTTAAAAATTCATAAACAGGTCACCACAATAATACCAATTATTATTTTTAATTTCAAACACGTACTACGCCACCTACCGGTTGAGGGGCGCGTTCCCGTCTGTCCAATACATTTGAACATCAGCATTCTCTGTCGCTTATCTCAATACTTGTTTCTTCGATTATGTGTAACTGAACTCGTGGGAAGCTTCAAAAATGACAAATGAAGTGCAGAATTAAAGATTAAATAATTATGAGTCACAGCTAGCGTATAGGCCTACAAATATGGTGTAGCTAGAACAATGGGGTCTATATAGATTCTGCCCTGCAGCTTCCTGGATTCATTGTTTGTTGCCTATTTAATTGTAGAATTGTGTCACGCAGATGATCCTGTAATTTCACACATTAGGGATTATTTTTAAGTTGTACTGTGTGATATATCTACGTATTTTGCAAAGCCAAAGTTCCAGTTCCATATTCTAGTTCAGAATACATCAGAGAGCTCTATCTTCCCGTCTCCAGCCAGCCAGGTCGTCGATCCTTGCGTGCTGCGGCTCGTTGGGACTTAATGGTCCCGCGCTCCCGTACATCGATCCGGACAAACCGTGCCTTCTCATGCATTGGACCATCATACTGGAACGCTCTTCCGTTACAACTTCACAACATTGCACTGCTTGCAGCCAACTTTTCTAAATTACTCAAATCGCATTTGTCTATATCTATTGGGTAGCTACGTTTAGCGCCTTCAAGAGGTTCTTATAAGGCGCCATGTAAATTTCCTAATAGGGGCCTACATACATACATACAAACATGCTCCCAGATTTTGGAATGGTGGGTCTCGTTCGGATCTAGATACTGCAAAGTGGGTCCCCATATCAAAAAGGTTGAGAACCGCTGTTATAAATGACAGCTCACTAATAGGCTTAACAATTTAAATAATGATGATAATAATAATAGTAATAACAAAAATGAATTTGTAGCCTTTCGTTCCATTCCAGATATTATTTTTAAACTGTCACCGTACAAGTTTTCCTTCTGAGGAAATGGGATAACCTCGGGCATAAAATAAAACTTATGATATAATGCTTACTTGCCCATGACTGAGAACAAAACGAACAGTTTTGTGCGTCCGGCTTCAAATCAATTCGCGTAAGAAATTTAAATAGTTTATTTTTCTAGTTTACTCTGTAAGTTTAGTCTGTTGTAATCGTTGTATTGACGATCATGAAGATGTCTGTTGTTTTAGATGATGTTTTTGTGTTCTTTTTGTATAAATGCAGAATCATAGAATCATATAATATTCAGCACACGCCTTGCGCACTCAGTCAGCGGCCATTTTGTTCACGCTGCTGAACCGGCAATTGAGTCGTCGGTGTTATTGCTAAGGTGCATTTTAGGTAGATATAGTGTAATTGGCACTGCTAACGAAGAAATCTTGGCTAATTCACGTTTGGTAATCGCGAAGAATTTTTAACTATACATTTATCTATAGTTAGCAATGTGGTTTCCACGGATGTGCTCAAATAATGAGGATACCTATCAAGCCACTTCCCATAATGCAAAGAAAGCAGCTTTATTTTACAAAACAAATCGAAACAGAACTCCTCAAAAATTGATATAGGAATGCTGTAAAGGTTCATCTAGTTAATACAATATGTTCAGGAAAGGTTTCTCATGCCCAATACGACTTGATAATGTTGCAAGCTATAACTAATGTAATTTCGAAGACTAAAAACTGTATATGTAAACAATATCTCCGTTAGGGTTGCTGGCTTACTTGTAGTATTTAGGACTCCCAATTTATGCATGGTATTTTGATCTTTTGGTCTGCTGCCATTGGTCAGAACAAAATACTTCCGGTGCGTGATTCATACAAAGGAGTAAGTAAGCTTCGTATATGTTTAAAAACGACACTAGCACTAACCCTAAACGACCCTCACAACGCCTTAACTGACCCTAAACGGCCCTTACGATGCTTAATTGACCCTCACAACGCATAATTATAAGAAATTATATGTTTTTAGAGTGCACATGCGCTAAGGGTTGCACAGAGCTATCCGCACAAGCCCATCAAAAATATAATGTGTGAGATGGAGTCCTAAGTACTATAAGTAAGCCAGGTTGCCAACTGAACATTTAAACCCACAGCATATGAAGCCAGAAAAGCCCCCCATACCAGCGAAGTTTTTCGCAGTCTGCTTGGGGTATGAATTTTGAATGACGTTCAAGACTTTTGAGTCCGTAATAGAAAATTGATTGGACGAATTGATTGAAATTTTGATTAAAAACATTGGGAATTAAGATGTTGTATTACAGTTTTGCTTATACTGCTTGGATTTGGGTAATGTCATATGTAATAAGGGGCCATTAATAAATGATATCACACACCAAGGGGTAGGTGTCACACTTTTGTGACAAGGGATGGGAGTTTAAGTAATGTGACCAACTCTTATAAACAAACATAAAAAATGCATAACTTTATTTAAGAATTTCACTCCATTAAACAAGTTCCACTGAACTAACAATAATTGTTACTGCAATTAGCAATGCTTATTATGATCATTGCATCCTTTATATTTGAATTGTTTACTTTTATGCTCTCTGTCAATTTTGGGGTTTTGTAAGTGAGACAGCCACTCTGTAATACACGAAGCAGGAATCGCTGTTGAAGAATGGAGAAGCATAAAGTTTGAATTATTGTTATTAGACATTTTTTATAAATGTAAATTTTCTTCCAGAGCTTTTGTGGAATCCATGATGATTGTATTAATTTTACTTTCTCCATTTTTTCCTTGTTCTGCTGTGCATTTTCAAGTAAAATTATAGTTATAATTTCTTTATTTGATAATTTTAGGAAAATGTGCCTATAATTTTGACACCTTGTTTTTTCGGGGAGGGGTGTAGAGGTTTGTGACGTCGTATTTGAGAGAGGTTATTAGTTTTGTGTGGAGTGGTCAAAGTTTGTCATAAATTGCATGGCATCATTTACGGACGGCCCCTAACGTACCTATTCCTGGACAAAATTAGGATTGCTCGTGACATGGAATGGCCTCGGTCGATTTTGGGACTACCCCTGCCATTCCGGGATGGTTGACAACCCTGATGGCTGTCCTCAAATGCACTCAAAATTGACCGCTCCTAACTGCCACACTTTGCATAGTCCGAAAGTGGAATAGATGACCAGCTGGTGAAGTTTGCAGAAGTGGAGTGATTCCAACTGTAGACGCATCCTCAGCTTAACGAAAAGAATGATTATCAACGTATAGCTATAATTTTCTGTAAGCAGAAATTCAGAAGTTTTAGTACACAATCTGTTCTCTTTTTGATCTGTTTTCCTTTTTGGGGGATTATTTGTCTAATTTGATTCCCATTTGTTAAATTGTCATTGCTGCTTTCCTGTTTTGTAGAATTGGCATTGGAACATATCATCCTTGAGTGATGTATCTCTACAATTTAACATTGCAGAGAGCTACTGGAATTAGTCATGCAATACATGGCAATTTTTCTGGAACTAAGCAGCAAGAAATTGTTGTATCTCGGGGAAAGATACTCGAAGTTCTGCGGCCTGACCCAAACACTGGCAAAGTGTACGTCTTGTTGACAGAAGAAGTGTTTGGAGTGATACGCTCCCTTATGCCATTCCGGCTCACAGGAGGAACAAAAGGTTCGTCAGTGTATTATTGTCATGTATACTTTACTACTATCACTGTTATGATGTTGCCTGTTTCTGCTCTGGCAGAATGTAAGTTTAAGGGACATAAATTTCAGAACAAGCATTAAGAGTACTTGTTTAAAATATGGCGGTTGACTGGGGCTGCACATGACTTTCGAGGCCCTGGCTCCTTTCTCGACACTAGTGAAATGAGAAATGAAAAGAGGAACTGTAAGGGAGGGCTTAGATCAGCTTAATTTAAATCATTTATGCGCATGTTCTACACTTTGTAATTTAATGATGCATCCAAAATTACTTATGCTTTGTTGTTGTTGTTGAATATATATAGGTAGACAGTGGCTAATAGTAAACCACAATGAAGCCTGGCTTTGCAGATCCCAAGTGTCTGAAAGAAAGAGCAGACAGTGTTTGTTTTTGTAATTGCTTGACTTGCATTCATATGTGCAACTAACTGGTTTAACATTTCCAAATTACTGTAATTGTGCCTTATGAAACTTGAGATCTGTGTTTCACGGTAACGTTCTGAATTTTTTAGATTATATTGTCATCGGAAGTGATTCAGGAAGAATTGTTATTTTGGAATATGTTCCCTCAAAGAATGCCTTTGAAAAGGTAATTATTGTTTCTTCTGCACTTGCTTGATAAATTCTGTTGGTGTCTTTGTAATGATTTCATGGTAGAGGATCTGTATGTTACAGTACAAGTGTGGTATATATTAGTACATTCTGCCTTTTGTTAAGGTGACACAATTATTAATTGGACGGCATGTTGGAATTTTAAACTCTGACTAACATGGGTTAAAATCCTGGTTATAGAATCTGAAGTTGATGTAAATCATTTCGTTTTCTTGAACTGTGTGCAACCTTGAAGGCTATGACACAAGGTCATATAATTTATAACCACCATAAACTCTTCCTTTCTTCATGTCAGACTAAGTATTTTATGTCACAAGGACACACAGCAACTGACAGGTTTGTTTTTCATCTATTGTGCACCACAGTGCTGTATTTATTTAGGTTACTTTGAGCTCTATTTGTACTTCTCAATGCACATTCGAGCCCTTTGTCTCACTTATGTTCTATATCTAAAGGTGTCACTCACTTTGTATCCCAGGCTTATCTTTCATGTCTACATATCGGTCACTTTGTTTCCCATGCTTATCTTTCATATCTTCATATCCATTGACGACTAGCATATTTGTCTTTTATGTGAGTACTTGTATCATATTATATTCCTCTATTAGCACGGACCAGGTGCTCTGCTATGCCTTTTATCAACCAATTTTAATGAATTTATTTGGTAAACATTTCAAAGGAAATGCATCAGCTGTTTAATTTTTATGATATTCTTTTTGTCACTTAGCATGTTAAATTAATGCATGTATAATTATATTATTTTCCCATATTTAAAGTAATGATTTTAGTATAATATCATGAATGCTCCACTGCAATCATTTGCCTTTTACTTATTTGCAGTTTCTAATATATCAGGATCGGTTTGGACTAAGTTTCAAAACAGAAATAAACTTATTTAAATTGACATTCATTGCCATGATTGCAAGTAAGAGTAATGAGTTACTTGTTGTTGCAGGTTCACCAAGAAACATTTGGCAAGAGCGGCTGTCGGCGTATTGTTCCGGGTCAATATCTTGCTATTGATCCAAAGGGTAGAGCCATCATGATCGGTGAGTTCAATCAATCAATCAATGGAACTAGATATAGATTTAGGATTGATCCACACAAACAATTTTTATTGTTCTGGGTCATTATCTAGCTATTGATCTAAAGGGTAGCGCCATCATGATTTATTGAGTTAGGAATAATCCAAACAAACAATTTTTATTGTTCTGGGTCAATATCTTGCTATTTATCCAAAGGGATGAGCTATCATGGCTTATGAGTTAGAAATGGTCCAAATCAAACAGTCACTTATGCATGTTCTAATTTTTGCGTATTTGACAGTTTTTTTTTCACAGGCAGTTGGCTGCTTAAAAATAATTCTGGCTGCAGACAAGCCCTATCAGTGTCCCACACTAGTCGGCTCCATTTAGCCACAAAAGTAGCTGTTGCGCTGCATAGCCTCTAATTCCATAACAGTTAAAATCTCGATCTCTTGTTAATTAGTGCCTTGTTCTATTGAATGAGCAATACAATCTTTGTGAACAAAATTGTATGTGATGCTTTAGTCGATCAATCATAAATACTTGATATGGCGCCCCTTCAAGATATCTACCCGCTGCTGAAAAGGACAGTTTTAAGAGAGGCATAAAATGAAGATGAGGAGTTCTTAGGTAGGAGACAAAGCCCTGTGGGAAGTCCATTTACATAGGGGTGATCAAGTTTTATTTTTTTTCTTCAGGTGCTGTCGAAAAACAAAAGTTGGTTTACATTTTGAATCGTGATGCTCAGGCAAGGCTGACAATTTCTTCTCCTCTGGAGGCCCACAAATCGAATACTCTCGTTTATCACATGGTCGGAGTTGATGTGGGATTTGAAAATCCTACCTTTGCTTGTCTGGAAATCGATTATGAGGTAAAGTTTTGCTTTATCACGACAGTATTTAGGAAGTGATTTACAATTCACTTTGCATTATTGTTATAATGTTTTCAGCAAAGGCCAAGAGAAAAGTTTAGTCAAGTGAGTAGATATGAGTTGATTTGAAATTGAAATATGTTTGTGACAACTAACAAGACGTGTAGTTGATAGGGTTGGATTGTAATGTTCACTTGGGTATGCGTGGTCTGTAGGGATGCATATTAGTGGAATTTTGTATACATAGAAGAATGTGTTAGTTATACATGATTATTATAATTATGGGTCTTAACGCACAGAATCATTTGAGATTTTACATTATATAATCACTTTGTTGATGTTGGAATTCGTGGTGTCAATTTCTTATTCTGGCTTGTTTGTATGCAGTGACAAAAGAGTTGCGATTGTACAAGTTGATATTCTGTGGTCTTGAATGTAATTATTAGACAGAGGTTCTTAGAACAAAAGTTATGTTCTGCGGTTCAAAAGTTCAACTGGCAACTCATTTGCTTGTTTTTTTATGATTGCAATAAGTTGAGATGCACTAAATGATATTCTCTGTTCTAGGATGTAATTTGAACTCTTGAGTAGTTTTGAGTACATGTGGAAACGTGAAGAGGTGTATTGTTTAGAATTTGTGTTTGATTGATGTCTTTAGGAGGCAGACAATGATCCGTCTGGAGAGGCTGCACAGAAGGCGCCACAGATGCTGACCTTCTACGAGCTCGACCTCGGCCTTAACCACGTCGTTCGCAAATACTCGGAACAGTTGGAAGAGCATGCCAACTTCCTTATCACAGGTACAGTTATTCACAGATTAAATGATTACTCTTAGAATACTTTCACTTTCTATCGTTAGTGTGTGTGTGTAATAGGAACTTTATGCAGTTGCAAGTATTACAATGATCCATCTCCAAATGGAGTCTGATTGAAACCATACCTCGGATGATTGATTTAGTCAAGTTTATGCAATCATCTTAGCATGGTTATGCAATAAATATTTAGTTAATCTGACATGGTTGTTATATAGTGTGCAATAATTGCTAAAGTGATAGACACTGGAATTAATTTGAAGTCTGCATGCTATTTTAGGATATACTCTACTTGTCATGGAGGCTCATCCTTGCACTGTTTTATGCGTTTATTAGTTACTTGATGTTTAATTGTCATTTACAGTTCCCGGAGGAAATGAAGGTCCCAGTGGGATGTTGATCTGCTCAGAAAATTACATTACTTACAAGAATTTTGGAGACCAACCTGATATTCGTTGTCCAATTCCAAGACGTAGGGTAGGAAAACATGCACTAAATTAAAACTTGTAAGCTTTTGAAAGCTCTGAAGTCTCAGTGTCAATACAGAACAGAGTAACAAGATGTTTTGGATTCTGGAAATTTCCTTTTATTGTAGATGCTGCCTTAATTTTAAATATGCATTTTTAAATATATTGTGCATGAAATTTAAAAAAATATAATGGCTAAAATTATTTGCTGCTGATGTTTTGTAATGGTTCAATCAGGCTACAATGACTCGACAATGCCGGCGACATCAAGCGCTTTTTGGCCGCACAATTTTCTATTTCATGTTGACACATTGACTGGACTGTGTTACATACAATGCAGAGACTTTTTAAAAAAATTGAAAAGTGCACAGTTATATAGTGTTATGATGTTTCGATTTGGAATTGAGGTTTATGTTGTTTGTTACAGAATGATCTCGATGATCCAGAAAGAGGAATGATATTCGTTTGTAGTGCCACTCACAAGACTAAGGTAAGCAGTTATGCTCTTGCTCTGATCGTCTGTTGTTATGTTTTGGGGTAAAAATCTCCAGAAGTCATTTGATTGGATTTATACAGGTGCTGTTTGGGTTTGAACCCAAATATTATGAAGAGAAATGATCCAAGGATAAGATTCTACATTTCATTTAAAAGTAGTCCAACTACAGGATTCAATAGCACTCTTCAGAACTGTGTAGGGCAACTGCCATCTGTTAGACTTGTTCTGTTAGTTTATCTGCAGTTTCAGCTGTTAGATACATATTCTCTTTTGACAAGAGTATTACTTGCTTACACAGTTTATCTGGTTCCAGGCATAAGATGAATTTTTATGCTTGTATAACTGTTACCAAATACCAAAATATGCTGATGTGTCCCTGAATGAACAATCAACCACATAGGACAAATTTTATGGTTTCAACAAGTCCTAGCATATTCTTAATGCTCACATGTATGCCTAGCTTTATGTATGACTCTTTAATTTTATGATTAGACTACGTTATTTCTATAAGAAATAGTGGGATGATGTCTTTTGTTGTAATGTTAATGTGTTTATCGATGCTATGTGTTATGAAGGGTTTATGATCTTTTTTTCATTTCAGTCGATGTTCTTCTTTCTTGCACAAACTGAACAAGGCGATATCTTCAAGATAACTCTTGAAACAGATGAAGATATGGTAGGCGTTGGATTCGTTGGTGTCATATGACTTATGTGACTCTAGGATAATTTAGCAAATCTTAACATGTTGACCGATAGGGACGTGTTAACACGTCCAAAGTTGGGTTAATTCAGACTAAGGGATGTGATGCATTGTTTGGCCCTGCTGAGTTTTGATTCTCTGAACAATGGGATGACAAAAAACTTATATAAAAATTTTTAATTTTTGGCTTATATATATTCTGTGCCGGACCATTAATTGGGCACACAAAGTGTCTACGCAAATTTCAAACTTGTCTTTTATTTAAACATACCTTGAAACTATGAAGTTGTGATTGCTTTGTCACTTTATATAAACATTTGACTTGTTTACATTTGTTTCTTTAGGTGACTGAAATTCGTTTGAAATACTTTGACACATGTCCAATTGCTTCTGCAATCTGCGTTCTGAAGACCGGTTTCCTCTTCTGTGCCTCTGAATTCGGAAACCAGTAAGTTTAGATTGCGGCTTGGTTTTCTATGAATTCACCCAAAAAACTTAAATGGAATTTTAGAACTTCATTTACTTTAATTTTTAAATAGATCTATTTCACTTTTATTTTTATTTAGAGAAATTGATGCCAGTAAATTGAGCATTGTTTAATTTTATTTTCAGCAACCTATATCAGATTGCCCATCTTGGTGATGATGACGATGAACCAGAGTTTAGCAGCGCAATGCCACTGGAGGAGGGAGACACGTTCTTCTTTGCTCCACGACCTCTCAAGAATCTTGTCATGGTTGACGAAATGGACAGCCTCTCTCCAATCATGAACTTCCAGGTAGATTAGCCTCTATTCTGACAAGCATGCATCAAATGATATATATATTTATATACAAACAAATTTCAATTTTATATATATATATATATATATATATATATATATATATATAATATATATCATTTGATATGAATTCTCTTGTGCTATTGTTGCTGTATTTGTCGTTTTATTACCTGTAGCAACGAGTATGGTGTCCATATAAATCACACTCTGACTTCGTTTTTGAACCTTTCCTTAACAAGATCAGAATTTTCAATGTGTCTTTCATGATCACCAGTTTGGTTAGCACCATGAATTGGCGCTTCATCATTATTCGATGGCTATCGAACTACAAGAAGAATAGACATAATATTATTTGTTCTGCTTTCAGTTAATTGCATACCTTCATTTATGTTTCTTCATTTGATTGGTGTTGAATGTCTTGCGTTAATCTGTCTCTAAGTTTATATATGTTATGGCTGTAAAGTACAGCTGGCTGTTCGATGCTGTTGGTTGTTTGGTCTGGTATTTGACAATTGATGGTTTTTCATCCATTCATTAACAGATTCATTTCTGGTCTGCTTCATGATAACTACCCAGAGGCGCTCCTCACTCCAGCCCTGATGAAAGCAAGTTGTTAAGTTTTGAAATGGCCAAAGAATAGAATCATTGTATTTCATTGGTGTTTGTTAGATTGCTGACTTGGCTAATGAGGACACTCCCCAGCTCTTTACCCTTTGCGGCCGTGGACCTAGGTCATCGCTGCGTGTCCTTCGACATGGACTTGAGGTGAGTGCTGCATTGTCTTGTTTTCATTGTTTTTCAGCCACCACCATATTTCTGTGTTCGAATGGTTGTTCGACTGAGACTCAGACAATCCAACAATTAAAACTTTTAAGTTTACTTTTAGAATACCCAAGTGTTCTTATTGTTCATTGACCATTCTCTAAAGGCAAGAGAGTTGAGTTGGTGACAGTTTTCATGACATTCCTCATTTAACTAGAGTTTGTAATATTTACCCAGATATGGTGCAGAGTTAGTAATAACTAGTCATGCTTAACTTTACAGTAGCACCCTGAGATCCATATGACAGTATTCGCATATGTATATGTTAACCACTAAAGTGACCACTTGTTTGTGGTCATTTGCTTGTGGTCATTTGTTTGTGGTCATTTGCTGCTGTGTGCAAGTTCTTATTATTGCTTGACCTAGGCTGTGTCACTTCTTAATTCATCTTGAAATGTTTCCATTCTGTGAAGAACTATGTAACTTCTTACCAAGATTCTTCTCTTACTTAATCTATGTTGTTTTCTTAATGAATGAATGTATGTGTGTATTCATTTTTGTATGCATGCATGTGTGTAAGACATGTGCCATTCAAATTGTAGCACTGTACTCTAGGACTTTTAGTACTGGAGGGCACTGCATCTGGAGAATGTTGAAGGAAGTGATAAATGAGTGATTTCTTAATAAACAGCCATAAATATCTTTTTTTAATTTCCATTTTAAAATATTGCCCTTTTCATTTGTATTTGACTGTGATTCATTGACATGAAGATGTTTAACATATCTAATAACAATACAACAATACTTGATTGTTTTTAGGTGTCTGAGATGGCTGTTTCTGAGCTGCCCGGTAATCCAAATGCTGTCTGGACTGTAAAGAAGAATATTGATGGTGAGAGCCTTTACTAGTACATCGTGCTCTCCATGATGTTTAACTTTATGTTAAGTCATGTGACATTGTTGAAAACTGTTTTATCTGTTAGGGATTTTCAGATGCAAATCGGATGTCGTACAGTTCCTTTTATAGACTGTAGCGATTATAGCAAATAATTTGTTTTCATGACGTTCGTTGGTCGTTGTTTGGGGCCCATTGTCTGCCTTGAACTGGCAGACATTGTTCATTCAGTATTAAAGAACTGGCTGGCTGTTGGTCTGAGTCCACACCAAGCCTAGCCTTGTTTTTGTTTCAGTACATGCGTGCGCTAATGTGGACTGGATTAGACAACATTCCCTTCTATTCATATGATAGAAATCTAAGGTATTTTTCTGATTTTTTTCATTTGACAATATGTGTGAGAATTCCGATTCATAACTTAAATTATTCACTGTATGTAACAACATGCACTAACTTTGCCATTGTTTTATCTATTTGTACTCTTAAAATGATTTTTCTGTTTCTGTGGGGCTTTTTACTTTGAGGTTGCCTCTTATTAGGTTATAATGCGAGCGGCGCTATAAAGATCTCCATTAAAATTGAATACTTTGATATGGGATACACTGAGAAACAGTGGTGCAATGGCACACACCCACTTGTCCATATATGAATTCATACTCATTCATTGTATGTGTTGTAGTTGATGTGAAGGCTTTTGACTTCATGAACAAGGACAACTGATTTGCACGGGGAGTTTGCCATGAATTGTTGTTGAGATTGGGTTTATAATGAGCCCTCTACCTATGAATTGGTATTGGTGTTAATTGGCAGCTGACCAGGTGTTGTAGTGGTGTGATTGACTTCCATCTGGAGATCCACTCGTCTAAATCTGCAATCATGTCTCATCAGTTGCCTATCCTTGACCTGTAAGATCTAAATGCCCTGTATGACCTTTGTGTTAATTGGCAGCTGACCAGGTGTTGTAGTGGTGTGATTGACTTCCATCTGGAGATCCACTCGTCTAAATCTGCAATCATGTCTCATCAGTTGCCTATCCTTGACCTGTAAGATCTAAATGCCCTGTATGACCTTTGAACTGACCTGCATGATCTAAATGCCCTCTATGACCTATGAACTGTACCTGTTGATGCTGTCTGCAGATGAGTATGATGCTTATATCATCGTGTCTTTCGTCAACGCTACCCTCGTTCTATCCATCGGAGAGACTGTGGAGGAAGTAACTGACTCTGGTTTCCTTGGTACAACTCCTACCCTGTCCTGTTCTCAGCTGGGAGATGATGCTCTTGTACAGGTAACTGTTTTGTCTTGTCTGCCATTTGCTCATCAGTATTTCAGAACTGTCAGTTTCCTCTGACAGTCATGCTCATTGTGTCCACATTGCTGACCACCAATGGCGTATTGAGGGCCGCTATTGACCCAACGGATATGGCTGTTGTTGTTGCTATATATTTCTAATTACAACTTAACAACTTAGGCCTAAAGTATTTCATATGTGTTTGGTAATGACTTGTGCACAGTTTCAGGTACATGCTCTCTACCAATGTTGGTGGAGTTATTGGAGTTATTGATAGCACTAAATTATTCAGCTTAATTGGATTATTGCTTGACCGAGGCTATGTAACAGATGAGACATTTAGTTACTGTGCTATTAGGCTAGATTATCAGGTTGGGCTGTTTTTTGTCAGATGTTTCTATGAAATAATTTTTTGACAGCATGGTTCATACCAATGAAGAAACTGTTCATTATTTCAAGGTTTTGTCAAAATACCCAGACATTTGTCCCTGCATGTTAAACTGTATGAAACACAGGGTCTCGGGTGTTAAAGGTTTTGCCGATGTTGCTGATGCAGGACTATTCCTGGGTATAAGCAGCGATCCATTCCTTGACCTAGGAAGCATAACTTCACCCTCCCCACCAAGGATAAGTGAAACTTCATTACATGAGTCCTACACAAAGATGTTTACTCAAGTGCATTAAGTTTTTTGATAAAGAAATAGATGCTGCTACTCAATAGATATGCTAATAATATACAAATATTGCTCTTAAACGTAGGCAGTTGCATCCATGTTGACCAGAGTTTGTGAATCAAATGAAGAATGATTGAAGCTGCTTATTGGAGCACCACACATTGCACAATTCCGCCTATGGTGTTTCAATTGCTGGCCTTAAAAGGACATGCCTAAGTTAAAAGTTCCTCTACAGCTTGAATTGCCCTCTCAAAATGCTTTTGTTATATTATTTAGATTTACCCAGATGGTATTCGACACATTCGTTCCGATAAGCGTGTGAATGAGTGGAAGACACCTGGCAAGAAGACGATTGTTAAGTGTGCAGTAAACCAGCGACAGGTGGTGATTGCTCTGACAGGAGGAGAGCTCGTCTACTTCGAACTAGACCCAGTGGGTATCGTTCTGACATTGTCTCATCATCTGTGGGTGTGGTTACAATGGGAATTATTAATTATCTTTGAACGATATGCTTTTGGCTTTTCATCAGCTGTTGTATGATTATTTTCATACACATTAACTCATTGAATAAATCTGAGGTGTAGACAGCAGCTTCTTGACAATTCTATTATGTCTCACATGCTATTTATCATTTCTTTTAAGTTAGCTCTCACATGTGTGTCTTTATAAATTTGGATTATATTTTGTTATGTATCACTTCCTTAATGACAGGCTGTTATATGAAATGAACAGCCAATGGTTGAATCATTTTTGTGTTTAAAATAAGTTTTGTTTGCTGTTTGTTTCATTACACAGAACGGACAACTGAACGAGTATACAGAGAGAAAGGAGATGTCACATGATGTCATCTGCATGGCTCTGGGTAGGGTGCCATCTGGGGAGCAACGTTCGCGATTTCTGGCTGTTGGATTGGCCGACGACACTGTCCGCATAATCTCCCTTGACCCTTCGGTAGGTTCATGCCTAATCAGTTGATTATTATCTTCAGAGATTTTATTTATCTCATACATTTATTTATTTAGAACCATGAAACTTTTAATATGAGAAGCAGTTCACTGTTTTCAGTTTTACTTTTCATGTGATGACACTCATGTGCCAAAACCTGTTGGCATAATAAGCCTATTAGAATTTGAAATGAATAGTTGATGGGTGTTAATGTGTTTAGGATTTGTCAGAGTTTAAAACTTTGTTTGAATCTGTAATATTAGGGTCTTGCTATGTTGCTAATTTCTTGTATTGAATTATAATGAAATGAAACTTAAGTAAAAGCTAATGGATTGTTTGTCTAAACATTGCAGCTGTGTGGTACGCCTAACTTTCGTCTTACTTTGTGCCTGAATGAATTAATAAGATGGTATGATTACTTGACTTTTTATTGACAAGCTGCATTGGTTTCTCGCGCATTGTGGCACAAGCTCGTTGTTAAGGGGTTAACACATGCTTTGGAGTAGCACTTGAGCAATTCTTAATGACTTTTGACATTTGCCTTGATGCAACCATACTAGTGTACTGTGGAATTAATTAGTGGAACAACTGTTTTGCTTTGTTTTAGGATTGTCTCTCACCGCTCAGCCTTCAGTCGCTACCAGCGTCACCTGAGTCACTGTGTATTGTGGAGATGGGTGGACACGAGGCTAAGGAAGACATGGAAGGAGGAGGAGGAGGTGGATCGCTTGGAGGACTCTTCCTCAATATCGGCCTACAGGTGAGTTGCCCTGTTTGTTCTGGTGCCCTTTCCTCAGGTTTTTCACATTGTACTCATTATTACGTAGCTAGTCTGCCGAGTTTGTTATTTATCGATACTTTTTCATAGTTGCTATAATATTTTTAATGTGTATCGTAATTGCCTTAATCCTATATAAAAATAATGATAATTGAATTCTAACTTAAGATATCTGTGCAAACAATGACAGATTCAATTTAGTTATCCATATGTACCTGGACACAGTTTGTCATCTAGTCTGAAGCAATAAATGAAGATATATATAAATCTTGATTTATCAAGAGGGAGAGAGTTCTTTTTTGATGAAGGAACTGTGAGTACAGATGCCACATATTTCTGCTTTGATCAACAACTCTGGTTAGCTTTCTGTTTTGCTGTTACTCAGTTGAAATGAAATTTTTGTGGTCCAAAGCTAGTTCGTATCTGAGTTAAATATGCAAAATTTATGCTTTTTTGTTTCTCTGGCTAATACCATGCAGTAACACATAAAATGATTGTAGAGGCTGCTGCTGCTGCATCTTCTGTTGGTGTTTAATGTTAGTTCAAGATAATAATAATAATAGTAATAATGGTCATCCACTTATTATCTATTTGTGGTGTTACTGCTATGGTTCTTAATTGTTTGAGAATAGAGATGATGCCTTGTTGATGTAGAACGGCGTTCTGTTGCGTGCCGTCTTGGACACAGTCACTGGAGATCTATCAGACACGAGAACACGATACCTTGGATCACGTCCGGTTAAACTGTTCAGAATCACAATGCAGGGATCAGAGGCGGTCAGTGAACGACACCCCTTCATTTGTTTCTGGCAATTAGTTGACTTTAAAAATTGAGTAATAAATAAAAATGTTATTATAGTGATTATGATAATGCTGACTGGGCTAATGACAACAGAGGTTATATGTTGATGGTGTGTCACAGTGGCCGATCGGTCAGAGCGGTCAGCCCGTAACGTTCAGTGCGTGCTGAGCGCGCGGGTTCAAGCCTCGTCTGGGGCGTCAGTCACTGCATAGGGACCTTGAGCAAGTCCTTCGCGCACCATTGCTCTGCAGTACAACTGCAATTGCGCCGTCGAGGCGTGTGTATGCACTTCTGAGCAAAAGATGTTGGAAGAAGGGCGGTATCAAATTTCAGTAATAAGAATAAGATTATGTAGATATCAAAGATAAACTTGTGAAGACAAATAAAAAGTGCATTTGTTGCCATGGAACTCTCTTGGCAGCCAATGCATTTGATTTACCTTGAACTGTATTTTTTACAGATGTAGCAAATATGTTTTTGATGGCATTATTTTGTATAAATATAGAGGTAACAAAATGTTTCTTTATTTGTGTAATTATTACTGTGGCTACAGCATACATTTGTGCTGAAAAGACTCTTTCTCAGAGGCCTATTTCATTAATTAAATTGGAAAAAATCAATTTTATTCTGTCAACTTGCAGCAGTTATTCATGGTATCTTTTTAAAAATACCTGTTAATATCACATGATCTGATATTCTATGAATGACTTGTTGATACTCATTCATTTGTCTTTGTTTTTGCACAAATCTGTGACTTATATCTAGTATGGTATCTTTTTTTAAGTGCATGTTAATATCGCATGATATTGTATTCCTCATGATTTATGATAGTTATGATATGATTTATGTGCCATCGATTGATGCACCCAGCCTTAAACACGGGCACAATAAAAGTGCTGATTAATAATAATATTCTGCAATTGGTTTGTGGATACTCATTCATTCGTCTTTGTTTTTACACAAATCTGTGACTTATGTCTAACTGTTAGGTTCTTGCGATGTCCAGCCGTTCGTGGCTCAGTTACTCGTACCAGAGTCGGTTTCATCTGACACCATTGTCCTATGAGTCTTTGGAGTATGCCTCTGGCTTTGCTTCGGAACAATGTCCAGAGGGCATAGTAGCCATCAGCACAAACACTCTGAGGTCAGTCTTCATTTGTTATTTGGAGTGATTGCTGGCTTTATCATAGGTCAAGAAGTGTTGTGCACAATATGAATGGTGTTGAACCACTTTGACAATGGTAGCAGGAACAACTGATTAAAGGCTGACTGCATGTGAACCAAAGGTTTTACATAATTTGATATTTATAATGAGTTGAAGCCTGTAACCCAAGAATTACTTTTTGTTGGCTTTCTTTTGCTGTGGTAGAATTGTCTTGATTCTTCAGCTTGATGATCATTCAACTCTATGAAGATCCATCATTAGTAGAATTGCTCTGCAAATGAGCCCTATGGTTAAACTTGGTGGTTCATGGTGTAAGTATGACTTATTAGCAATAAGTGATCTGTCTGAAAGTTCAAGAAACTGAAATGACATTAATGAGAAAATTTTTGTGCTGTTCATAAGGTTGCAACTAGCTGTCTTATGAACCATTGACGATGGGGATGATTTCTTGTAGGATCTTGGCTCTGGAGAAGCTTGGTGCTGTGTTCAACCAAGTCTCAACGTCTCTGCAGTACACTCCGAGGAAGTTTGTCATTCACCCAGAGTCAAGCAATCTCATTATCATCGAAACCGATCACAATGCATACACAGAGGAGACAAAGGACATGCGCAAGAAGCAAATGGCCAAGGTACTTTTATATAATGGCAGCATACGTATGTGATCCCACAGGTATTTTGACATTTGAGAGATACTATTATAATGGCAGAGTACTTATGTGATGCCACAGGCACTTTGTCATTTGGTTTTCAGACTGTTTTTAATTGTTGTGACAATCGTTTATGACTTCTGTTCATGCGATAATGATGCCATGATTGAATTAATTGAAATCTTTCATGTGCTTTCAATGGCTTTACAAGAATGGTTTCTAAATGTTTAGTTAGTTACTGATACATATCATAATAGAATCGCTGATGTAGGATGTTGAGAATAAGATGCTAATTGATGTGGCACCAAGGAGCAAGTCATGGGTTTAGTTTAGTTGATTGGCCTGTGTGATTGTTTAAATGCTTTTTCAGTGACTGATACTTTATTTGAATGCTTATGATAAGCCTCTGTGTAATATACTTCGTGTATAAATGTACAGCATTATCAAAAGAAGTAGTTAGCAGTCAACTTAATTGTCATTTTCCTTGTGACAGGAAATGACAGAGGCTGCAGGAGAAGAGGAACAACAGTTGGCTACAGAAATGGCCAATGCTTTTCTTAACGAGAATCTTCCTGAGGATGTCTTCGGATCGCCCAAGGGTGGAGCGGGAATGTGGGCTTCTGTTATACGTATCGTCAACCCCATTCTACAGAAGACAGTCTTTAAGCTGTCACTTGAACAGAATGAGGCAGCTTTCAGGTAATAACTTACCTTACTTTGCATCTCCTAATGCTCTCCAGACAACAATAAATGCCGTTCATATTAGACTATTTTCCAATTGAGTACTTAATTCATCTTGAATGTTATATCTCTGTTTTTTTCTCAATTGTTCAGATGTTTTTTCTGCCTATTGTATTTTATTTTGAAGTCATTATACTGTTGATCCACCTGCTACTAGAGGCCGACCTTGACTCATATCCTATATATATATATATATCTGATTTCTAAAATGACTGATTTGCAGGGGCAATAGTGATTTTCTTATTTTTAATTTCCAAGTGTTGAGCTAATTGAGGTGAGAGAATGAGTAGTCTAAATGAAATGGCTATTATTGACAGACTAATCTAAGTTTCAAACCTTCATGCAGTACAATAACTTATGTAAAGAACAGCACTCGGGTGGACTTTGTAGCAGAAGAACTGTTTTGCCCTAGCTAACATTTTGTGAAACTGTTTAGTGAGTTGCTTCGATGATTTTTGTAGCATTGCTCTGGTGAAGTTCTCTTCACGGCCAGACGATCAGTGTGTAGTGGTTGGGACCGTGAGGGATCTGATCCTCAATCCACGTTCGTTGACTGGTGGATCAATCCATGTATACCAATTGGTGAATGGTGAGAGATTGGAGCTGCTGCACAAAACTCCAGTTGATGACCTGCCTGGAGCAATCGCTTCCTTCAAAGGCAAGCTTCTGGTTGGCGTTGGAAAGTACCTGAGGGTCTACGACTTGGGCAAAAAGAAACTGCTGCGCAAGTGTGAGAACAAGGTAAGACTGCTATCGGTATTTTTGGTTCTGTAATTTACTGTTCTCTTCAGGTGAATTTGTTTTCACGTTTGTTGTTTCCTGTATTTACATGTTGCTAAAGCAATGTTAGCCATCTTAAACCAAAATGGATTGTGCTGACCAGTCACAGCTATCTGATTTTCTATAAAAAATTGTCTATTTTTATTTAATCCAATTTGGTTTCATAGAAGCTTGATGTACATTTGAGCTCTTAGCAACTAGACATTTATCAGCAATACTCTGATGTGAAGCTGTTAATCATTGTGTTGGCAGAGATAAAAAGCAGATGACTTTAGTTGATATGTGATTTCTCCTTATTCTTGTAGCACATTCCGAACTACATCGTGACTATTCACACGATTGGGGAGCGCATTATTGTCGGCGATATTCAGGAGAGCTTTCACTTTCTTCGATACAAAAGACATGAGAACCAGCTGATCATTTTTGCTGATGACACGAGTCCTCGTTGGGTCACATGCTCCACGCTGCTCGATTATGATACGATTGCCGGAGCCGACAAGTTCGGAAATATTGCCATTGTGAGTTGAAGTTCTTGGTTTGCTGTTAGGTCTGTGTGAGTTAATTTGCTCATTTTGGTTAAGTAAATCTCTTAAAGCAGAACTAATGCACTTCCATTTTAATCTATTTAATATTTTAATTTTAAGTATTGCTGCCTTTCACTGTTTTATGTTGTATTAAGTGAGGTTGTACTTACGAGAGATGAGAGATGTACCAGGTAATTCTATTGCAGTTTAGATTTTTTGTTTTTTACTTTTCATTATGGCGAGAGAGGGACGTAAGAACGGAAGTGAGAGATGCTTGTTAATTTTTTTTACTGTTTGTGATCATGTAGATTGTTTTGTGTGAATAGGTGCGACTGCCACAGGACATCTCGGATGAAGTTGACGAGGATCCAACAGGCAACAAGGCGCTGTGGGATCGAGGACTTCTGAACGGAGCATCACAGAAGGTAAGTTAATTGAGTGTCCTTGGACATTGGCAGTTGTTAGGCCAGTGTGGCCAAGACACTGACAGAGACAGTGGCCAGAGTGCAAGAGATATGTGGTTGATCCTCAGCGGACACATTAGACAGAGTTTAAGAGGGATATGAAGGCAGGCAGAAGCAGGTAGATGCAAAGACATGCTTCCTTATGGCTTTCAAACCTGCTAGGATTCTGTGTATAAGCAGTTTCCACAGTGAAAAGAAATGGGAATCTTATCTTTGCATCAAGAATTTTGATCTGAATGCTTTATGTTGAATGTGACAGGTAGTGGATGGAAAAGTTATGTGTGAGTGAGTAGTTGGGTAAAGTTGTTTATCTCTCGAGACTTTGTTGCTGAGGTTTGACTCCGGTGAGGCAGCAATAACTAGTTTCATTGTTGTTTATGTTTGACTGTGTTAGGCTGATGTTATTGCCAATTTCCATGTGGGTGAAGTCGTCACATCATTGCAGAAGGCCAGTCTGATACCAGGTGGTTCCGATGCTCTCGTCTACACCACAATGTCTGGTGGCATTGGAATGCTGGTGCCATTTACGTCACATGAAGTAAGCAGATCGTTTCACTTCTTTGAGTCAAGATCAAGTCTTTCTGGGCTTTTCTGCAATCCTTCTTTTATTTAATTTATGTAGACATGATACACATATTTACTTAGCACTATTGTGTAGATTTCATGCGGAGGTCAGTTAATGAAATATCCGATGTGTGTGTTTGTATTTACCTGTGTGATTTGAACTATATAAGTTGGTACTCTTTAGTTTTCCCTTTAACATTACTATTGTTTTAATTTGGATGAGTGGCTGTTTGAATGGAAACTCTTGTTGTTTTCTATGGAGTTTGCATATTTGTGGTTTTAGGATCATGACTTTTTCCAGCATCTCGAGATGTATGTGCGAGCAGAATTGCAACCTCTTTGTGGAAGGGACCATCTGGCCTACCGGTCGTACTACTTCCCTGTCAGGGTGAGTAACGATAATTGTCTTATTTCAGTCTCTCTCTCTCTCTTAGTTTAGCCTGGATGTTTGTTCTTTGGGTTTGTTGCAGTTTTCAACTTGAAAATTCAAAACATGCTCTGGTTTTTAATTGCCTTATTTTTTTATTGCTTTTGTATATGATTTCGTAGAGCAACGTTTCGCAGTCTTTTTCGACCGTGTAACCCTTTTTATCTTAACTTTTTTGGACAGAACCACGTCCAAAACTAAACATATTCTGCTGTAGGTGAAAGCGCTTGAAAATGCAGACAATTATAGGTTAAGCCTATATTAGATTAATAACAACACAAAAATCTATGACAATGTTGCGTGAATTATCTGGCATATCAAGTTATACACAGGTTTTAAGCAAAAAGCCTCCATTTGTTCACACTGAAAGTTTTCCGCAGAACCCTTGTCTTCACGTCACCGTAGGGTTCCGCGGAACACAGTTTGGGAGACTCTTGTCATAGAGACATAATTTAATATTGGTACTGGAGGTTTGGCAGGAACACAGTACAATATAAAGGTTGAATTGATCTATGTCTAAAAGAGACATTTATTCCACATCATTGGCTCAAGCAAGATTGTGTTAAACCTTTTTGGTCAGTCATAGTATGCTACTGAAATGACAGTAGATGGAGCTCTTCGCTTAAGTGGGATTCTGTTACAACTTTGCTGGACTGCTATCTTAGTTGTTTTTTGTGGGAATTTTCCCATGTAGTTCTTTTAAGTAGGGTTCCCAAACTGGGGTGTACTGTCATTTCAGAGGTTGTGACATAGACGGAAAGTATAATAATGCTTATAATAATACATTATTAATAATTGCACTAATTGTCATAAGATACGTGTAGATAGGACCTTGAGAATAGACGTTTATTTCCATGTAACATTGCTAGCCTGAAAGCCTATGGGGCTTGTAAGCACTACTTTAAGTAGTGCTTCAAAAGTAACAATTCGTGTATGCGTCTTCAAATGTGATTATACTTTTGTAAATGCAAACATTGGTGAAACATTTATTATAGGTGTGGGACATGTAAGAGATTGAGAGCCCCTGTTTTATGTGAAGTGTTTGTTCAGCATTGGTTAACTACAGCCCTGCATACATATATTTGGTAAAATTTTTTAATGTTTTTCCTATAGAATGTGATTGATGGTGACTTGTGCGAGATGTTCAACTCCCTGGAACTCAGTAAACAGAAGTCCATTGCAGAGGAGCTTGATAAAACACCATCTGAAGTCAGTACCTCAAATGCGTCTAAATGTTGTTGATTGATCGTTTTGGTGATTGAATGATATAATACTACCAAAGTTAAGTTTTATCATATGAACACGATGGAGTTGATTCAGCACTTGCTCTTCTTTTTCATCAACAGAATCATTTCAGCTACTTTGACTGAGTGCTTGAGGGCTTTTGTCTAGCACTGTAGTAATAAAACTCGTTGACGTTGTTTGGAGTAGCCTATCTTTTGCTTATATGTAGATATTCTCATAATTCATTTGTAATTAAATGGATTTTGTCAGTTCATCTTCTTCTGATGAGTTCATCTTGTCTCTACATGGGACCTTAAATGGTTGGTGCCTATTCAAACTGGCAGTGGTGGTGAATGATATTGCCCAATCAGTTCATTGACAAATGAAAAGAGCTGTGGACATAAAGTTACTATATCACATTGAATACAGTTGCATTTGTCAGGTCTGTATTAGTTTAAGCTCTAAACTGATGTCTGTGATTTGCTTTTAGGTTTCAAAGAATTTGGAAGACATTCGAACTCGACATGCGTTCTAAGATGCTATGTCTTAAAATGGGACAGATTTTTAAGTTTTTGTTGTTGTGCAGAAAATAATGTCTAATTTGCATTGGAACTGTCGATTCTGCATGATAACACACAAAAGGACAGCTAAAAGACAAATGATTTGGAAAGACTTCATGATTAACTTTCTTATGCTAGGAACAATACCTTCTTGGTGTATGTTTTCAACGATAAAAGGTTTTACAGTTGTCCTTTTAATGTTTTTAAAAAAATCAGACAACCTATATAAATTTGAAGTGTGCCGTTTGTTTATACTTCTGTTCAGGCCTGCCAAGAGGGGGCAGCCGCCCAAGTACTTACACCGGGCCCGCAATCAACTTATGAAAAATAATTTTGTCTGTTATTCAAAGTTAATTATTGTTCACCTTTTTAGATATGGTATTACTGACGCTTAGCTATTATATCAGTTTAAACTTAAATCATCGTAATATTACCATACTTGTAATTTTTTCCTATAGAGTATGCTTGCTTCTATTTAAGAGGCCCATTTCTGCTCTCTCTCTGGGCCCGGAATTTTTGTACCTTGGGACCCGGAATTTCTGTACCTTGGGGCGCGGAAACTCTGTCAGCGGGCCTGCCAATATTCGACTTTTTACGTGGTGGTAAAATCAAGTCTGAAAACCATTAACGTAAATTTAAGTTTATGAATTATCCACACATTTCTGGCAAGTTAAAATTGCTGTCACTACTCGTGCTGTTTGGACATGTTATGCGATCAGATGGACTGGAAAAGGAAATGATGCTGGCATGTACAGAAGGAAGAAAAGAGGGCGCCAACGGATTCAACAATATAACAGTGAAGCAGTGTCTGAAAACTGTCTGACGAAGGAAGAAGAGCATAAGGGGAAGGGGTCGTCTGGTCTATTCGATGGTCGCTCCTTTATTAGCCTCTGTCAGAAATAAACGGCGTCTTGCGATCACCTCTGTGCAGGCATTTATGAAGGCACCGTCCCTCATCGCTTTCTAAGCAAAGGCTTGCACGCGGTGGGTTGCCTGGGTAAATAGCCTTATGTTGACGGTTTGAAATCGGAGGTCGTGGTGTTGGAATGGCATAGGACAGTGGAACCGAAACAGCACCCATGCGGTCAAGCAAGTGGAATATCTAACCGATCAGCATGGCACTCATCAAAGCCTAGCTAGTGCACCAGGCATTCGGTCATGGGTGTCACCATCTTGTAGGACCCCTATAGACGCATTCAGTGGATTGTAATGGAAATCTTCGAAAATTTATTTGCGGCCTCAAAAGGCAAACAAGTTTATCACCGACGCTATATCAGGACAGGGGCGTCAATCCCCTCTGAGTGATGGAAGAAAACCCCTATGTCCCAAGTGTCAAGAAATTCCCTACCCCTCTAAGACTCAAAAATATCACCCATCAGGAGTGGCGATCCCGTGTGGTCGGGGGACAAGTTCTCCCCCACCTTTTACAGACATAACAGTTCCTTGTAATTTTAAGGTGATCCTTTCTATCAGAAGCGATCAGCTTTCGCCACGTTGGCCTACACTGTCAGGTCGTTAGGCTGAAACAGTTGCGACATTTCTTCTTCAACAATGGCTCTACCAAAGTACCGATTCAGGTACTACTAGTACACACAACGTACACGGTCATTGGGCGAAGAAGAAGAGGGCTAGTCGTCTGCCTATAAAAGACTAAGAAGCAGAAATCGCTATCATTTCATACCCATGGCTATATCTTGGAGCTATCCAAAGGAGCTGCTTTTGTTGACGTAGAGCGGTTTGAAGATGGTGCAAAGCGGAAACGATGTGGCATAGATTAGCCCTATAAGCCATTGACTGACTAGGTCCTATCAAGCCTATTTCAGAGGTAAATTAATTAGGAAAATATGAAAACTGGCAGCATAAGGGATGCAGCGACAGGGCTGCAAACATATTGATTTTTTGGTTATTTGGTTTTTGGTTTTTTACAACAACAAAAAATGGTTATTTTTTGGTATTTTGGTTTTTTCAATTATAATTTTCTTAATTTACTAATATTAATATTATACTACTAATCGTGCGTTATTCAGTCGGAAATCAAGCTAAATTAATTATATAAACTAGTTGGAGCTCCTTTTCATGCTGTGTTTGATGCTTATTGTAACAAAGCTGTTATGACAAGATCCAAAGGAAAACTAAAAACCAAAAACCAAATAAAACAAAAATTCCCCCAAAAACAAAAAACAACAACTTTTGATATTTGAAAAGTCTTGGTTTTTTGCACCTCTGCGCAACGAGCAGGTTTTGATAAAACAACCTCTTCGCACACATTCTGTCGAGACCCCTTTACAACGCACCTGTGCGCAAAATCTCCTAAATCTGATCGCCCTATCCTTATCAGAATATCAGTGCAAAAAGTAATAATATGGACTGACTCTAAGTCTACCTCTATACGAGGAAGTTAAAGGATCAAATAACTTTAGAAATAACGGGCGATTTGTTTTGCCTGAGCCAAGAACAAAAAAATCGACTTCATTTCATTGTGCAAAATTTGAGCGGTGCACTTGCTACATACATACTGAATTGTTAAACAGCGTAGTTTAGCTAGCGGCAAAGCAATCGTCTGAAATACTTGTAGACAATCACGTGATGAAGACCGGTGATGTGATTGGATACTGTTCGATGACGTCATTTGAAAAACAATCGCCTATGACGTCGCCTACTATTCATGGCCATCGCAAGGTCGACTTCACGGGTGAGAAGACGACATCAGATAGGTCTGTCTAATATTGGGTTATTGCGTTTTATTATGTTTGCGAAGGAACACTTTTAACACGGTACTGATCGAGAACACTTTAAAACACGGGACTGAACATTAGTTTGCATATTTAAGCTTAATTTTAAAGATTATTTTTGATTTTACAGCAAGTTTAAGTTTATGCGGTCGAGGGTGCTTCAGCCATCGTGTGGCCAACATGAAAGCAAATTAAGCCAACCAACTTCAAAGCCAGCTAACTTCAAAGCCAACCAACTTCAAAGCCAACCAAATTCAAAGCCAACCCACTTCAAAGCCAACCAACGTCATGGCCACTTTGAAGTGAAGATTCGAAGTAGGCCCAGGATATAAAGTCATATTCTTCTTCTTTAGGCCTATAATAAATTTATACCAGGAGACTTCAATAGACAGGACTGATTCATGAACATTATCAAGACATGACTGAACATAAGCTTGCTTTCTCAATCTAAGCTTTATGGTTTCGACATTAGGGTTATGAATGCTTATGTAGTGAAAATTCATGACATTTAAGTTTAGATGCTTTTTCTTTATAACACGTGTTATAAGATATGACTTTAAATACAGAACTGAACAGTATTCTGTATATTTAAACTTAACCTTTGTGTGAGAAAATTGGTGTCCAAATGCATCAACGTTTCTCCTTTGATGTTAGCATTACTAGGCATTTGGGTACTTAATTCATCTACAGGTTTTGGGCCATTTAATTCATTTTAACATTTAATTAGATTTCTAAGAATTTCTAAAACAGCTGCGAGTTGCCGAGTTAACATGCTGGGCGAAGGAGAGAATGATCCAGAATGACATTAAAGGCTGCGGACAGTTGTTACGAAAGTTACGAGGGGGAACGGCGGAGGCGAGTACACCTAAGTCAATCTTTGGTGGTTGTATTCGGGTCTCAAGCCAGATAAATTCGGTTTGTACAGGGTTGAGCCGGAGCCGATTGCTCGACATTCTCTCAATATTCAAAGGATAAGTAGAGCAGTCATATTTCAGATGTGTATAGGCTAAACATACAGCAAAGAGCCCTAAACAGATCACTGGCTAACCCAAACGGAGCGTAGACCAAATTGGACGGAAGGAGTTGAACCTAGACGACCACAAGCTCCTCTCCAAGAAATGAGTGGCACCCACTCGCCATCTGGGAGCCAGCTGGGCCAAAGGAAAGTGACAAGCGGAACAAGAGTTTGTCTTTGATCGGTTTATACCATAGAGTTAGGGTGTTTCAGTGGATCTGCTGGGAGCAAGCTGTGTTCCGCGAAACCCTAAGGTTAAGTAACGCGAAGACAAGGGTTCCGCGGAAAATTTTCAGTGCCAACAAATGGAGGAAGAAGTTAAGCCGATCCAGCCCACTGTTGGACAAGCAGAAATAGTTAATCCAATTCCAACCTACTGCTTTGACAGCAGAGAATGGAAGGAGTTTATCCACTACAGCCGACTGCTGGAAAAGCAGATTATGGAAGGAGTTAATCCACTTCAGCCACCTGCTGGAAAGCAGAGGATGGAACGAGTTAAACCACTCCAGTCTACTGCAGGTATGGCAAACAGTGGAAGGAGTTAATTTACTCCAACGTACTGCTGGAAAAGCAGATGGTGGAACGATTTAATTCATTCCAGCCTACAGCTGGAAAGGCTCAGGGTGGAAGGAGTTAATCAACTCCTGCCTACTGCAAGAAAAGCAGAGGGTGGAAGGAGTTGATCCACTCCAGCCTAGTGCTTGAAAAACAGAAAGTGGAAGGAAGTTATCCACTTCAGCCTACTGCTGGAAAAGCAGAAGACGGAAGAATTAAATTCACTCCAACATATTGCTGGATAAGGAGAGGGTGGAAGGAGTTAATTCATTCTAACCTACTGCTAGAAAAGCAGAGGGAGGAACGATTTAATTCATTTAATTTTAGTTAAGCCTCTAGCTTACTGCACGCAAGGCAGACAGTGGAGGGGTTAATTCACTCCAACCTACTGCTGGAAAAGCAGAAGGAGGAACGAGTTAATTCACCCCGGATGGAAAAACCGAGGGTGGAAGGAGTAAATGCCGCAGGAAAAACAGAAGATGGAGGAAGTAAATCCACTCCAACATAATGCTGAATAAGGAAAGCGTAGAAGGAGTAAATCAACTCCTGCCTTCTGCTGGTGAAACAGATGGAGTTAATCTACTCCGAACTACTGCAGGAAAAGCAGTGGGTGGAGGAAGTTTATCCACTCCAGCCTACTGCTTCAAACGCAGAGGGTGGAAGGTGTTGATCAACTCCAGTATACTGCTGATAAGGCAGTGGATGGAAGTTGTTAATCCACTCCAGCCTACTGCTGGAAAAGCAGATGGACTTAATTCACTCCAACCTACTGCTGGAAATGCAGAGAGTGGAATGAGTTAATCCACTCCAGCCTACTGCTGAAAAAGCAGAAGGACTTAATTCACTCCAGAGTACTGCAGGAAAAGCAGAGGGTGGAAGAAGGATGATCCACTCCAGCCTATTGCTGGTAAGGCAGTGGAAGGAAGTAGTTAATCCACTCTAGGCTATTGCATGGATCGCAGAGGGTGAAGGGAGTTAATTCACTCCAAACTACTCCTGGAAAAGCAGAGGAAGGAACGATTTAATTCACTCCAGCATTCAGCTGGAAAAGCCGAGGGTGGAAGGAGTTTATCAACTCCTGCCTACTGCCAGAAAAGCAGAAGGTGGAAGGAGTTGATCCACTCCAGCCTAGTGCTTGAAAAACAGAAAGTGGAAGGAAGTTATCCACTCCAGCCTACTGCTGGAAAAGCAGAAGATGGAAGAAGTAAATCCATTCCTACACGCTGCTGGAAAAGGAGAGGGTGGAAGAAGTTTAGCCTCTAGCTTACTGCACGCAAGGCAGACAGTGGAGGGGTTAATTCACTCCAACCTACTGCTGGAAAAGCAGAAGGAGGAACGAGTTAATTCACCCCGGATGGAAAAACCGAGGGTGGAAGGAGTAAATGCCGCAGGAAAAACAGAAGATGGAGGAAGTAAATCCACTCCAACATGCTGCTGAATAAGGAAAGCGTAGAAGGAGTAAATCAACTCCTGCCTTCTGCTGGTGAAACAGAAGGAGTTAATCTATTCCGAACTACTGCAGGAAAAGCAGTGGGTGGAGGAAGTTTATCCACTCCAGCCTACTGCTTCAAACGCAGAGAGTGGAAGGTGTTGATCAACTCCCGAATACTGCTGGTAAGGCAGTGGAAGGAAGTTGTTAATCCACTCCAGCCTACTGCTGGAAAAGCAGAAGAACTTAATTCACTCCAACCTACTGCTGGAAAAGCAGAGAGTGGAACGAGTTAATCCACTCCAGTCTACTGCTGGAAAAGCAGAAGGACTTAATTCACTCCAACCTACTGCTGGAAAAGCAGAGGGTGGAACGAGTTTATCCACTCCAGCCTACTGCTTCAAACGCAGAGGGTGGATTGAGTTAATCAACTCCAGTCTACTGCTGGTAAGGCAGTGGTAGGAAGTAGTTAACCCACTCCAGCCTATTGCTGGGATCGCAGAGGATGGAATGAGTTAATTCACTCCAACCTAATGCTGGAAAAGGAGAAGGAGGAACGAGTTAATTCACCCCGGATGGAAAAACCGAGGGTGCAAGGAGTAAATGCTGCAGAAAAAACAGAAGATGGAGGAAGTAAATCCACTCCAACATGCTGCTGAATAAGGAAAGCGTAGAAGGAGTAAATCAACTCCTGCCTTCTGCTGGTGAAACAGAAGGAGTTAATCTATTCCGAACTACTGCAGGAAAAGCAGTGGGTGGAGGAAGTTTATCCACTCCAGCCTACTGCTTCAAACGCAGAGAGTGGAAGGTGTTGATCAACTCCCGAATACTGCTGGTAAGGCAGTGGAAGGAAGTTGTTAATCCACTCCAGCCTACTGCTGGAAAAGCAGAAGAACTTAATTCACTCCAACCTACTGCTGGAAAAGCAGAGAGTGGAACGAGTTAATCCACTCCAGTCTACTGCTGGAAAAGCAGAAGGACTTAATTCACTCCAACCTACTGCTGGAAAAGCAGAGGGTGGAACGAGTTTATCCACTCCAGCCTACTGCTTCAAACGCAGAGGGTGGATTGAGTTAATCAACTCCAGTCTACTGCTGGTAAGGCAGTGGTAGGAAGTAGTTAACCCACTCCAGCCTATTGCTGGGATCGCAGAGGATGGAATGAGTTAATTCACTCCAACCTAATGCTGGAAAAGGAGAAGGAGGAACGAGTTAATTCACCCCGGATGGAAAAACCGAGGGTGCAAGGAGTAAATGCTGCAGAAAAAACAGAAGATGAAGGACGTAAATCCACTCCAACATACTGCTGGAAAAGGAGAGGGTGGACGGAGTAAATCAACTCCTGCCCTCTACTGGAAAAGCAGAGGGTGGAAGTTGTTCATCCACTCCAGTCTAGTGCAGGAAAAGCAGAGAATACAAGGAGTTAATCAACTCCAGCCTACTGATGGAAAAGCAGTGGGTGGAAGGAGTTAAGCAACTCCAGTCTACTGCAGGTAAAGCAGTGGAAAGAAGAAGTTTATTCCCTCCAGACCACTGCTGGAAAAGCAGAGGGTGGAAGAAGTTAATCAACTCCAGCCTAATGCTGGTAAAGCAGTAATAGGAAGTGGTTAATCCACTCCAGCCTACTGCATGGATCGCAGGAATGGAGGGAGTTAATTCACTCCAACCTACTGCTGGAAAAGCAGAGGGAGGAACGATTTAATTCACTCCAGCCTACAGCTGGAAAAGCCGAGGGTGGAAGGAGTTAATCAACTCCAGTATGCTGCTGGTAAGGCAGTGGAAGGAAGTAGTTAATCCACTCCAGCCTACTGCTGGAAAAGCAGAAGATGGAAGAATTAAATCCACTCCAACATACTGCTGGATAAAGAGAGGGTGGAAGGAGTTAAGGCTCTCCAGTCTACAGCATGTAAGGCAAACGGTGGATTGTGTTAATTCACTCCAAACCTACTGCTGGAAAATCGGAAAGGGGGGAGCGAGTTAATTCACTCCGGCCAATGATGGTAAAGCCGAGGGTGGAAGGAGTAAATCAACTCCTGCCTTCTGCTGGAAAAGCAGAAGGTGGAAGGAGTTGATCCACTCAAACCTTGTGCTTGAAAAGCAGAAAGTGGAAGGTTGTTATCCAATCATGCCTACTGCTGGAAAGCAGAAGATTTAAGGAGTCAGTCCACTGCAATCTACTGCTGGAAAAGCAGAAGATGGAAGGAGTTAATCCACTCCAGTCTACTGCTGGAAAAGAAAGGATGGAAGGAGTTAATCCACTCCAACTTACCTTTAGGTCACTACAGCCTAATGCTGGAAAAGCAGAGGGTGGAAGGAGTCAATCAACTCCAACCCACTGGTGGAAAAGCAGGCGGAGGCACGAGTTAATTCACTCCAGTCTACAGCTGAAAAGCCGACGGTGGAAGGAGTTAGTCAACTCCTGCCTACTGCTGGAAAGGTAGAGGGTGGAAGGAGTTGATCCACTCCAGCCTACTGATTATAAAGCAGTGGGTGGAACTAGTTAATCAACTCCTGCCTACGGCTTGAAAAGCAGAGGCTGGAAGGAATTGATTCACTCCAGCCTAGTTCTTGAAAAGCTGACAGTGGAAGGAAGTTTTCGACTCCAGCCTATTGCTGGAAAAGCAGAAGATGGACGATGTAAATCGACTCCAAAATACTGCCGGAAAAGGAGAGGGTGGAAGGAGTTAAGCCACTCCAGACTACTACAGGTAAAGCAGACCGTGGAGGGAGTTCATTGACTCCATCCTACTGCTGGAAAAGCTGAGGGTGGAACGAGTTAATCCGCTCCAGCCTGCTGCTGGAAATGCAGAGGAAGGAGTTAATCCACTCCAGCCTACTGCTGGAAAAGCAGAGGGTGGAAGGCGTTTATCCTCTCTAACCTACTGCTCGGAACGCAGAGGAAGAAAGTAGTTATATTTGTCAAACCATGGAAATAGGATGTTTAATCGGATCTACTAGGATCGGGGGCGGAGGAAGGAATTAGCCCACTGTAACCGAAGGCACAGACGGCAGAGAGCTCGACACTTGGTGTCAAATCACAGAGCTTGGGTGTTTAAGTAGAATTGCTCTTAGTACAGAGGGAGGAATGAGTCAACCCAGCCGACGCTGCATCATCGTAAGCGGCTATAAAGTCGGTAGTTGATCTGTCGGTCATCAACGATGACTCAGCAACTAGGCGCCTATTCTTTGGTGAGTTCTGGGCCCCTGGTGTTCCATGTCATAACTACCGTCACTCTCGCTGTTTGTCATTTGTTCTATGAAAAAATTATAGAAATTTGAATATCATGAAATTTGGAATTTCTGGGGCATGTTCGTGCGATTATTTTCAAATTGTATGCCTCAGAGCATCGGATGAATGAACTACGGAGACCTTAGTCAAAACCTCCACGTGGTGGTCTCTGGGTATGCAGTTGTCTCTTGGATAACTGCATGGCGAATATTGGCTGACACAACACTACATTGGCTGAGTGTACCGTGCATCTTTGCTTCTTAATTTGCTTTTGTTTTGCTATATATACAGCTGTCATGTTTAATTGCCTTTCAGGACATCAAGGTATCAGGCATCTAGACAATCTTTTACTGTTGCCATTGATTATTGTCTTTTGCTGTTGTCGCTGTTTGCTGTCTTTTACTGTTTACTATATAAAATTATTGTTAGTTGTCATCTATGTTTACCACTGTTAGTTGTAATTACAGCAATTACACCACTTGTTGTTGCCTTATTTGCTGATGTTGCTGGCTTCAACTGCATCGTGTTGCTTTTAATTGATGTTCAGTAACAATAATGCTCCCTCAGTCTGTCTATAATAAAATCTGTCAGATTGCTGTGTAACTTTTGCCAAACCTGTATGTTATAAAAAACAAATATAATACACCCTATTATTTAATATCAAATGATCAAAGACCAACTGAGCAATCTAGGCCGACGGGTGTTATACAGACATTTTGATCAGACTTCAGACTAAGGTAAAACATTAAGGATTGCATATCATTTTAGCATTGACTGTTACTGTTAGTCATTATAAGATTCATGGTAACAGTGTAGGAAGATGTGTTGACTAGAGCCTCATAGGGAAAGTCATTACTTCAGTTAGAAAATACCTGAGGGTGAGAGTGTTTCCCATTCCCTGTAGACCACAATCCGAACAAATGGATAGCTCGTAAGGTAGAAAATCACCGAAACAGTTTTCAGCCGCACTGAATTCTGAAATTTAAGAAAATCATCAACCCATCCATATGGATAGCATAATTATGGACATTATAATATGACCTTAATAATATTGTCATGCAGTAATAGCGTTAACATCATATACCTCGTACATAACAAGGGGTTTAAAGTGGTTCAGAAGACGTTCAGTCTGTGTTAACCTGGAAAATTTGTCGTATATGCATAAAACCTCGGTACCTCGTATATTGGCTGGTTAATGCTCGTTATTAAAATGCTAATTACACGCCGCAACGTTTTTTTAAAATGCTAGTCGACCCCCGGGGATTAGTCGGGTTTATTGCCCAGACCCGGGATTGAACCGGGGACCTTTAGATCTTCAGTCTAACGCTCTCCCAACTGAGCTATCTAGGCCGACGGGTGTTATACAAATAACAAGACTAATCACTACTTCGCGCATTCAGTCTTACGATTGATAGTCAATTACTTATATTATTTTCAAAGATCTTCATTACATTAGCACCGCAAAGTCTAAAGTGCGGATTTTCGTCACCTATGGCAATTCTCTAATTTAGTAATCTTAAAATAATTCTATTTTTCCCTGCAGGTCAACCATGAAGAAGAGGTTGAAGTCGTATGACACTTTGCGATCAGATTCATATACCTTTCGCTTACTATATGAATGAAAACGGTCTTAGTACCGTTCTGCGAAAATAATGGTCAATCTGTTCCATGTGAGTGATCCAGATACCTCCACTTGAAAATGTTCGCCATCCTAGCATTCAATAGGTGGCTCACACTCAGATTATAATATACACAGAGACATTGAATTTACTCGATAGATGGCAGCAGAGTTTCGATATTGTTCATCTACAAACTCACATCAGAATCATAGTCATGAACTCGAGATTGCTACAGTAACACACGACAGAAAGGAGACTATAGCTTAATAATTAGCAGGCGTTTGAAAAGAAATTTACGAAATGGGGTCAAGTTCCAGAGAGCCAGACGGGACAGGTGGGTGATGTTTAGAGTCGAAACCTAGGGAGGCAGAGGGAAGAGGAGGAATCAGGATCGGATAGGCCTAATGTGAAAAAAGCAGTGTTTCAGTTTTAGGAAAGATCCTGTGGAGAAATCGCAAGAGGTGAGCCTTTTGTGAGTTCGTGGTATGGATGGGCTATATTTGTCTTTCTAATTGAATGTGTCCCAGACAGAGGGAACAGCAATGGCTATGGAGCGAATTGCGAAGTTTAGTGATGAACTGGCGGAAGAGCGGGGCAGTGTTAGGGTTGAAGAAGAACGATCGGTGCATCTGTCCTGTATGTAAATGCCTGGCTGTAAAAATTAGAGAATATCTAAAATGATTAAAACGTTAAACATGTTATTTTATGTAGGCAAAATATTTTAATTGATTTGGGACCCTCTGAGATTTGGGGCCCTTGGCGCGCCTAGTCTGCATGTATAGGCCTACAGGTTATACAGATAAACGTGCCTCTGTCAAGATATATAGGTCCATGTGTCGTTATTTCACTTATTTTCCGGTTAATCTCCCAATAAACGCTTTGCTTCTATAGACCAAATGCTGCGCTTGGAATAAGGAGCATCAGGTTATCAGGCTATTATATATGATAGTGGTATACAGGCGCTAGAGGGGTCTGAGAATCACACATTTCAGTCGATTCTATCAATCGAATTTAAGGTTCGGATTGAATCTAGTAGGTCTCTGTCGAATCAAAGGGTACCAGTCTCATGTTCATGCACAATGCACAGCCTACTGTTTGGCACAGACGTAGGTCTACCATCTATAAATCAATGTATCAATTGGGGCCTATTAAGCAACTTTTCTACAATTGATAAAATAAAGAAACTAAGTCAATTAGCAGACTTAGAGTAACACTGATAATTTGTAAAAATTCAGAGTTGTTATAGACCTACTATAGGGCCTACTTTGTTCTGGTTCATAGTTTTGTAGGCGTACTTATTATAATCAGCCACAGCCACACAGAGCAACACTCTCTGATTCAGTTGAGCGGTTTGTGATGATTCACAGAAGAAGTAAAGCTTTGTATCGTCTGCATAGCAGTGGTGGAAGAAGCCAAGTATTTCCATGATTCTCTCCATGTCGGCTGTATGCAGATCAAAGAAGAGATAATTCCTTATGGAACATCGCAGATGACCAGCCTATATATCAGTGACGTCACTTGACCAGCCTAGGTGACGGCACCTCCCATTCCAAAGGGACATATTGTGTGATAATTATGCTTGCCTTCTTCTATTCTTCTAATGACGTTCACCTTGAAATTATTATTAGTCACCGTGACTAAATGTATGGCTCTGCTTTTGAAAGCCATGGATAAAATAATTGGCCATCGCCATTACACGCTGCCCTACGGAGTTGCCCGCTTAACGCAAAGCGCTTATACTGATGAATACCAAGCATCCATTTCGACGACTGCTGCATCATTATCTCGGCAATCGTCGTCACGTGATGACCTACACTTGCGTTGATGCTTCACATTTGCTCCGTTAGATGTCGTCGTTAGCGGGCATTGAACCCATCTAGCATTTCCTCTTTCGCTCATCGCTACTCCATTTTCCATCCATTAACCATACACTTTCCGGCGTGGTATGCGTAGGAAAGGGGACTTGAGAACCAGATAATTTCGCGGTTTTGCGCGACCGTTGAAAGGAGCTATATAATTGCGGTCGTCAAGGCGTACGTGCTGTGTCTCAGACAACCGCGTAATTAGAGGTCGCGTGAGGGGCGTCGCTATATGGTCGCGGCAGGTTAAGAATCACTTTAGGAGTCTCGTATAGGGCGCAGGTGTACTATAGTCGTCATTACCGTTATATATAAGACGTCGTTGATCATTATAACAGCTTTTGAACAATTTATCTTTATATTCCTTATTGTATCTGGGAACATTACACGGCGCCTCTCTCGGAACTACATGTAGCTATTCCTATTTCGTGTTCTAGACGAGCGCTGTATTATTACTCAGATACATACATACGTGCATACCCGCATACACTTACAGAAATGTATAAAGGCCTATATAAATATGCACAACATGCACTTGTATACATGCGCAAAAAATACATGTATACATTACATAGGTCTACAAGCTTATGCATACATATTACATACACATACATGCACACATCCATACATACATACATACACTGTGACGTACATGCACATAGATACATACAAATACGCAAAATACATGGCTACACTATACATACATATTATCATATACATCTATCAATTCATTCATTCATTCTTTTGAAGTAAGTGTCATGAAAAATTGAAAATCAAACGGCAGCAACAGTACTGGCTGTGTGAAACCTAACAATTTAATTCAGTGAGTAATAGGTTCAAAGAGATTACGGCGTAGGCCTATAGCATGCATGCGGGCTTCTTTTTAAGCATCGTAGAATCATTAAGGAAAGTGATGCCTAGAGGAATGAAAATAATATTCTACGCCACTGAGAAACTCCACGGTCATACAATACACAGGCCTGTGATATTTGATATGGTCGCCAATCCAAAGTTAAAATGTGAACAAAAGAATATCGATGACGCTGAGCAATGATTGTCAATGAAAGACTTGTTCACGGTCCCAACACAACCACCACCAGAATGGAGGCTAGAATGCATGCACTTCACTTTCTAAACCGACCGCTTTAATAATAATTATCTACATATAATAATTACCTAAATCACGTGATATCTGTGCGTCTTTCCGCAGCACCGGGCCCAGTTACTTTCTGCTAGTCGGGTGCTCTATTTTCGTTGCAATTGTCTTGCATAACGTAAATAGATGCCCTATTCGCGTTTCAGTATGTTTTATTCGCGTCTGTGTAAATATATTTGCAGTTATTAAAATAAAATGCAAACTTAATGGATGAAACTCGATTTTGAATCGGTTGAATCGCCGTTACTAATATACGGGTGTAAACAACGTTGTTCAGAGGGCGTTTCACGGGTAAACAGTGCGACGGCCGTTGAATTTCGTTGCATTCTGAGCGCAAGTTGTAGCCTTTCTGTGCAATGGGAGGAAACTTGTTGAATCGTGAGCTATTATATTTTTCCACCTGTGATTCTTCACGGGTTAACAGCAAGTAATATAATATTCGTTTAATTTCAAAACTGATTGTAATCTTCAACTTTCTTTTCCTTCAGTTAAAATTACCGAACTCCAAGGATCGTGACACGTTCTCTTTCTTTTCTGAATTTTCTTTTTTCACAACATAATATACAGTTAAAATTAAAACATAAAACGACCGTCCGTGTCCTTCGGAAGTCAGAGCAGCAACTGTTCGATTACAAGCAGTCAACCGTCTAATCAATACATTATGTCAGCCACCTCATTCGCCCCTATCCGCCCTTCCAAACAGTCACATTACTTGCTTGTGCCTTAAGTGTTTAGATAAACAATATTAAACGATATTAAACAAACATAAACTGACACTGATAAACCGCAGTATGACTACAAGCACAGTATGAACGAATGATGACAACTTATTACAGGAGTCGAATTTAACCGTCGGCAGCCATGCAACGCACCCATTATACGTTATACATCTCACGTTAGCAAACGCCGCCTCCTAGCGAAAGAAGGACTAGCCAATTTTATGGGGGTTACGGATCTCGAACTCAATTCCTCAGCTCTGCGCCCCAGTGTGTTCACCATTAGGCCTACTCTACGCCCCTCTCGGCAGCCGTCATCAACTCGAATGCTTTGTAGATTCGGCGTTGAAGCAGACGTTAACTGCACACATCTAAGACCTCCTGAAGAATTCATTTCAAATGAGCCTCTTAGTATTTCGTCAGCGGATTCCGGGCTGAAGTCCTTTTGTTTATTCGCTCTAATCTCTGCTTTACACTGTTCGTGCCGCCGCTGCGGTCTGGCGATGGTGGCTAAAGTAGAGTTTATGCGAGAGACTACGAGATTACGATGAGAAAACGAGTCAGCGATAATTATTCTGATGAATCGTGAACTCGTCTTTTAAGTCTATATAGGTTGGTCGAGTTGTGGCCATCTGGTGGAGAGGGATGATACAGAAGGAAACGATTGCAACCCTAAACAAAATGAAACGACGACGAAGTAGCTGATATTACATGCACACCCATGCATATGCATGTAGACAACTGCACTCGCAATAAGCTGCTTATATTATAAATAATTATATATATATATATATATATATATTTTACCGCCATATGTATTTCATCGTCTCACGCACATAATATTGTATAGCCTATATAATACATGTTTCACCATCGTTTCACTATTATATATATATATATATATATATATATATATATATATACGCGGCGTTCTGCCGCCCGAGCGCCTGCCTAGCTCTCGGACGGTGTCGACTCCAGCTCGCTGACACGCCTGGAGTCACCCGAGTCACTTCCATATCAAATCTCAATGCCAAATGGTTGCTCTCCATATCTACCAAGATGTTCGCTCTCACCAGTAAAGATTAGGGATGGGCCTCTTCTCCAAGAAAGGTAACACTGTTTGAATTAGTCACGAGGTCTGACTCTGCCTATTCCGCGGTCGCCGGATGGGTAACATTCGAGGATGGCCGTACTCAAAACAGAGTTCATAACCATATCGGCAGGAGTCTTTCTCGCCTTGCCAACCTTCCAAGCTACTGGCCTCTTCATCCTCTCTACCTGATGTCGTACCATTCAGCATCTTGTGACCCTGAAATTATCGCCAATAAGGGACACCAAACGTTCTCTTAAGTTACGAGGTTCAGATATACTTGAGACAAGTCCCTAAGTCATATCGACCTAGACAATTATCGGTAGCCAAATTCAACGTCTTGTATTCTTAGATATTACTGTTCGCAACTCGCTAAACTCTGTCGTCCTAGACACTACCAGTCTCACAGCTCTTCGTCATATCATGCTAGACACTTAGCTATCCCGTCTTCTGCCCAACACGTATCTGTCGGTCTATTTCCGTGTATAGCAAAACGGCCGCACACGTATATTTTATCATGCACCACAATTGACGGAGTAAGTACCCGTCCTCTGTGTTAGCAGTTACCCACCAACACTGATATAATCTGCTTTGATAAAAATGACACTGGCATGGTATTCACGCACTCTGATGGTGAAGGTCTTCCCTCTATAACCTTCGCTATCTACACACAGATCTTCGATCCTACCTACGCACGAGGGGGTCCGACCCGCACTTCAGTCAGTTCCCCGAACTGTGTGTGACGACAAACAACCATGTATTCACCTGGGTACCCGATTACCCACACGTACTCGTATCGATCACTTCGATCAGACACGCAAGTAAATACACTTCGGGAAAACGAGAGGAGTATCTATGACCAACTTAGGTAGCCAACAGCAATATTTACGCATCTATCAATTCTTCGTCGACTGGTCTACTTGCTATCTTTAACCTGGGTTTCCGACTACCCAGACTTTCACGTGCCTCTTGGTCCATTTCCGACTGCCCAGACTTTCACGTCTGCGTTCATCTGTTTCATACTTGGGTATCGGACGACAAGGGACAACCCAGACTTTCACGTGCCTCTTGGTCAATTTCCGTGTGCGGCATACCGGCCTCACACGCATAAGTTATCATGCACACGATTGACCGTCCGCTGCGTCGACAATTGTCCGTCAACACCATTATATATTCTGAGACTTCGGGAAACCGGGAGGAGTAAATATGACCAACGTAGGTAACAAACAAGAGTATTTATCGAAATACCATAAAACCATCAAGAAGAGTTATTTGACTTGCAACCTGAAGGTATCAATCGGCACCAGTGTTTTCTCTTGTTTATAACGTGCTCTTCTAACGTGGTCATCCTCCACGTGCAATTCCAGCGGGTCCTTCGGGAATTTCCCCGATATTTCTATCGAACGGCCACCCGAACTCTGTCACTGTCTGTACCACTCTCGGCCCCCGGGCCTCTCTATATTACGCGGTCTATATTATGTGGTCGCCAATCCTGGGACTTACCCAGTCTGTATCTATCACGGCCGCCAGAATGTTAACGATCTCGGCTACCCGAACTTCCATGGTCTCTGACAACCCAAGTGCTGCCGGAAAACCCCGGGATTAACGATGATCACGTTAGGTAGTCATGTATATATATATATATATATATATATATATATATTAACGAAACTGTACAGGGAAAAGAATATGCGGAAACACCTGCAATAATTGAGGTCTTCGGCACCAGTCACGACCATTTCTTGTAATCGTCGAACGCATCAACGAGATAACCCTCACCGTATTTTATCGATGGTATCAACTGGGGAACTTTCCCCGTATGTGCCAACGCTTCACCGGCAGCTCTCTCTCTCGGTCTGTACGGCTGCTACTCCGGGAATCTACCCGGTTTGTATCTCTTGCGGTCACTCGAACTTTCTCAGTCTCGGCCACCAGAACTTCTACGATTGCGGCCACCCGAATTTTTCACGTCTCCGACAACCTGCTGGAAACTGGCAGGAGTAGCTATGACGGAACTAGGTAGCAACAGGTATATTTCACGTCCTGCTTTCATCTGTCATATACTTTAGTATCCGATCACCCAGACTCTCACATGTCTGTAACTCTCATCGACTGTGTTTATTCCTCTCATCGTAGGAACATATTTGTACTCGTCACCTAGAGTTCTGACCAACGGTAATGCACCAACTCTCGCAAACTTCGTTTCTGAGTCCTCAGACTCGATTCTCTCACAGGCACCTGAGGTAAGTGTCATCACGTTACATTTCACACAGACCTGTATTACTATAATCACTTCTTTCTCTGAAACAATTGTACTCTCTTATACACTGGAACGAACCACGGACAGATCTTTCGAGGAAGTCCCCGAAAAGATTATGCAGAAAGAAGATTCTGCAAGAAGAGATTCTGCGGCTAGTCCCGCAAGTAGAAGCCTCGCGGGGAAACCGCGAGTCAAGATATTGCAACTAGACTCACAAGTAAATAGATTTTTGGATAACCGAGAGGAGTAACTGTCACCGACATAGGTAGCCAGTAAGAATATTTACCGAAAGACCGTAAGACAAACAAGAAGACATACTGCGGGGACACCGCAAGTACAGATATTACGTTGAGTAACTCAAGTAAAGATATGCGGGGAAACCGCGAGCAAAGACATTGCGATCAGACACGCAAATCAACAGATTGCTAGTAAACGGGAGGAGTAAGTATGACCACGTTAGATAGCCAAGTAAAGATAATTACGGAAAACCGTAAATAGAAAAGAATATGCGGAGACGCCCGCAATTGATCAGGTTATCGGCACCAAAGGGAACTTTCCCTGTATCGAACGCACCAATGGGGTCACCCTCCCCGTATTTATCGAATGTATTCATGTTTTCCAGTAAGTGTCAACGGCTTCACCGGTAGCTCTCTCGGTCTGTTTTCAACGGCTTCACGGGGCTGCTCTCCCCGTCTTTTAACCAACGTGTTCAATGGGGAACTTTCCCCGTATGTTGTCTCAACGGCCGCCGTAATCTGTCTCGCTATTTTCGATCGACTCCGCTTGGGATTTTCACGACATATTATATCAACGGCCACCGAGGCCTCTCTCGATGCAGACGTTCGGTTCCTCGGGGCTTTACCCGATCTCGATTTCTCATGGCCACCGACGGGTCACCATCTTCCCCGTATTCCGGTACAGAACTGTCATTCATTCATTTATTTCTCTCACGGGTCTCTACGCACTCTCGAACGGCACCCAGACCTGTGAGCATTTCTAACGATCGGTCTTTTTCGGTCAGCCTGGTAACCCCTACGATCTGGACACGGTCCGTCTTGCGATCGACGGCAGAGGGGCCAACCCCGTCAGATCAGCGAAAAGCAGCACCGGCCTGACCGCGGGAGCGGCTGTCACTAGAGGTCGTATTTATATGGCAACACGTTCTCTGGAGCGGTACGAGAACCACTCTACGTATGAAGCAGAACGAACCACTGCTCCACATACATAGCGATGCACCGTATGTCAGGCTATAATCAAGCCAATTCATGCGTCTGCAAGCTATGCAATGAACTAAAAAGTGCCGATCGGTCCTCCCTCCTATACCAACGCTGTAAAAAAATACACGTTAAAATAACGCTATGGCGAGCCGATTATTTACAACTTATTTACAATAAATTGTTCCTTCATGCCTTGTGGCCTGTCCGCCACATATACATACAGAGTGGGCCAAAAAGCAACCGTCAGCTTTTTTTATAATATTTCGGCCAAAAGTAGGAATCATTAAATGAAATTTTACAGACGCAAAACTAATTCATTTTTTTCATATAATGGCCAAAATTGACCGAACTATATCAAACAGAACAAAGGTTATGTCACTTTTAATGAGTGCAACCAAGGTTATTTGATGGTCATAAACATTTAACGCAGATAACTTAAAACTAGCCACTTTATGGAGTCCAATCTCAAGTAATTGTTATAAAACAAACTTCATTATTATTATTATTGAGAAAATAAACTGGGAATCAGCATAAATGGATGTCACTATGACGTCATCTAGCGAGCAATCGATTATATTGCTAAATAACGCTATTCATCGTGTCCCTGGGCAGATTTTCACCGATGCAATGGCTTCCAAGCTCACCGGATTTGAACCTGCTGGATTGTCAAGCGTGGGGAGCTATGCTTGGGAAATACCAGAATCTGCGACCAAAGCCAAAACCGATAAGAGAATTGAACGTCACACTGGAGTTGATAAGGCCGGGAAGATTTACACTAAGAATTCATTAACAATTTGAGTACTTTGGTTAATCCCTATTGTTTGCTGTCTATCCCCATTAAACCATGATGTTATTATAAACTTTGTCGATTGTCAGTTAATCAATAAAAAACGATTAGTTATCGTCATTGTTAAGGTCCAAGAAGGCGATCAAGAACTTTACAAAGAGCCTCAGAACATGTGTGACTACTGGTGGTGGACACATTGAACACAGGTTGTGAAACAATATGAAATTTGTTTTATAACAATTACTTGAGATGTGAAATCATTATATGCTTTATTACTCATTGCTGTGTTAAATGTTTTTTAACCGTCCAAAACCCGTGGTTGCACTCGTTAAAGTAATATAACTGTGTTCTGTTATAAAGATTTCAGTCAATTTTGGCAATTATATGCAAATATAAATTAGTTTTGCGCCTAAAAATTCAATTTGACAACTCATACTTTTGGCCGAAATATAAGCAAAAAACGGAGGGAGTAACTTTTTGGCCCACCCTGTATATAAGTAAATCGTAGTTTATTCGACAATGCAAAGTCAAATGCGATTAATAAGCGCCGAATAATCTTTGTGATGGTTATCGGTCACCCGGGAGACCCAATAGGGACCAAACGGGCCCGCTCTTTATACAGACATGCATTTTTTTATAGCAGAAATCCTAACATATTGGTAAATATGCATAAGGTTGATAGTTATAGGTCTTAATTTTTATGCAGTTACAGTAATAGTTTACAAACGATCATCGTGTTCATGAAGGAAACCTTATCGGTAGAAAACACTGCCGCTGCCCCACGCCCTGAAGCGACCTCACCTTTGAATTCTTCCCTGTTGATCACCTACCATCATCTGCTTCCTGCTCTTCTATCTGACTATCTATGCCCAAGAAAAATCACCTTTTCACTCTCGCCCTAAACGACAGTTTTCTCTGCCCTTTACATCCCTCTGGCATTCAGACCTGGACCTCATCTGGACTAACATTTGGGCGGCATCTCTGATTCGACGCAGGTCTGATCATTAAGCTGGTACCCTGCGCTTGGCTCTTGAGTGGCGCGTTATAAAAATCGGGAGATTACTCTTGCGATTACGATATTGAGCCGAGGACTTCGCCAGAACCTTATTCGATTCAAACTCCCCACGCATGCGCAGTGAAGCACACGTTCATAACTAGGTCTGTAGACGCGGCCACACACAGAGTCCTAGCTATAAATGGCATCTTTAAGATAAATAGTCACTGACAAATGGAAATTAGAGCGAAAGGAGTTCAAGATTGTGGGAGGTTTGGTGCCAGTCCAACTCCCTGCCTTAGCCCCTCTCTATGCCCTTGCCACAGCATGGGACTGAAGAAGACGGCGAAGAGCGTGGGAATGTATTGTGCAGGTGATGGAGTGAATAGGGGGCACAGCAGAGTAGGGACAGATGTAAGGGGGAAGATGTCGTGGAAGACGCGGATAACTTGGCTAAGACTCCTTGGAGATAATGACGTCTCTGCATGAGTTAGCGGACTCTTGGAGAAACTGTTCATCCTTTCGTAGGAAAACATCTGCTACTTAATGACTACAAATGTTTACGCTATATTCATTCACACGCATTATATATATATATAATATATATATATACATACATACAGGCCTACACGTATCATATGCACTATACAATGCATATATATATATGTATATATATATATGCGGTCCATTATAGATAGATGAATTCCATATGTATATATATCTCTTGCAAATGTCTCATTTCCTTCTCATTTTTCGCTTTCCACTTCACTTCCTCTTTCACCTCCTCTTCCAGTTCTACCGCCCACCTCTTGATCTGTTCCACCCATTTGCCGTCTGTCTGTTTGTCTATTTCCAGCTGTTGAATACGTATATATATATATATATATACATAAAAATATATATAGACAATTTTAGAATGTATACTATACATAATACATAATTATATACATGTGTACATATACGCATGCGCATGCAATGCATCATGTGTATATTATGTACACGCAAAATATAGGCCTATATAATATTATACATATTGCCTATGTATACACATGCGCTTGTACATATAAATATATATTATATACATGTAGGCCTACGCGCGTATTGCATCGCCATTATCGGCATTTATTATCAATTTCATCATATTACTTGCAAATAATTCTGAAATTTTTCAATCATAGCTTCCGTTAACAGATTTGTTCAATAATTCAATATTATTTGCAAACCATTTCGTTGAATGCACTGTTCCAGTTTTCCATCAAGATATTCGAGAAATGCCCAGGTGCCCCATGTGCCACAGGTGCCCCATGTGCCACAGGTGCCCCATGTGCCACAGGTGCCCCATGTGCCACAGGTGCCCCATGTGCCACAGGTGCCCCATGTGCCACAGGTGCCCAAGTGTCACCAGAGGCAAAAAACACAGTAATAGTAAGATACAGAGAGACAGAGAGACAGAAACAGAAATACAAACTGACAAACAGAGACAGAGAAAGAGACAGAGACAGAGAAAGAGACAGAGACAGAGACAGAGACAGAGACACGGAACGAGTGAGCGGGAGAGAGATGAAGAGAGAGAATTACATATGCAATTATACGTGTATAAAATTTTTATATATGTAAGATATATATATATATAAAGAGTGATAGACAGAGACTGACAGATAGACAGAAACAGAGAGAGCGAGAGAGAGACAGAGACAAAGAGAGAGACAGACAGACAGAGAGAGAAGGGAGACGCAGTGCAGCGTCTTATGATATGTAACTGAATCTCGTCGTGACGTTAGAGTGGATGAGATGAGAGAGAGAGAGACAGACAGACAGACAGAGAGAGACAGAGAGAGACAGAGAGAGAGAGAGTGGATGGGATGAGGGGGTGCAGCGTGTGGTGGCCTACGACGGTTGGGGATTGATCTAGATCGTGTTTCCATCTGAACAATGATGATTGATTAGGTCGTCTTTGTTGCTTTTCATATCGACCGGAAGGGGGCTTTATGAATCACCCCGCCGTATCCATCGCATCGTTATTACGCCATGATGCTTCCCCAGCGGCACAGAGGCCGCCCTGGTTTCTGCTGCTGCTGCTTCTGCTGCAGCATCCATTTGCGTCTGACTGCAGGTGCCCGGGTAATTACATCACTCAATGCGTCTCCCCCCTCTCCCCCCGACGCCTGCTTCTCTACATCGATCCTCCTAAGCAATCTCCTCCTCCCCATTCACCACACCCCTCTCTCTCTCTCTCCTTTTCTTTGAATTCTTTTTAGTTCTTCGATTCTTCTTTCACCCGCAGCCACCTTCCGATTCCGTTTCTCTATTACTTGTTCCATTTCTTCACCCTGCCCTTCCGTTTCCTCTTCAGGCTTCTTCTCCCCCTCTCCTCGTCCCTCCTTCTTCGTTTCCTTCTCGTTTTCCGTCTCTTCCTTCTACTCTTTGGCTTCTTTGTTCACCTCCCCCAATCATCCTCCATATCCTCCACGACTTCCTATTCCACTTCTCCTCCACCCCTTCCTCTCTTTACCACTTTCTACCCCTCGTGTTCCGTCTCTTCCCTTTCGTCTCTTTCTCCTCCTCCACCTCCTCCCAATCCTCCTCCATTTCCAACATTAAACTTCCTACTCCATAGCCTCCTCCCTCCTGTTACTCCATGACGTCCCCTCCTCTTCCTCTTTGTCCTCCAGATGGCGATTCGCTTGGCCTCTGCTGGCCTCTGATCACCAGCGCCAGAGGCCGCACACCATCAAAAGACAATGGTCCGTCCTGCGCCCAATGGACAAGCCCTCTAGCGGCAGCGTTCGGCCATTCGTTAAAAAACAAACAGCGGTTTAACGGGCGCCTCATCCACCGCGGAGCAACCCGCATCAACAACAGTAACAGAGGATGCTACGACACCAGACGCCAGACGCTCATCTAATCTGTAGCTGTAGCCGCCTTCAAGTCAGAGGCAGAAAGCAAAAGGAGTCGAAGAGATTTATAAAAGGAAGAGAAGGAAAAGAAAGAGCAGGAGAATAGGCAGAAGGGAAAGGAGGAGAAGAAAGAGAATACGGAGAGAAGGAAAGGAAAAGAAAGAGCATAGGAGAATACGCAGAGGATAAATAGGAGGAGGAAGTGAAGAAAGGAAGGAAATAGGAGTAGGTATAAGGAAGAGGAATAGAATCGGAATGGGAGGTGGAAGAGAAAGAGTAGGTATATAGGAATTGCTGAAGAAGAAGAGAACAAATTAGTTGATGAGAGGAAGAAAGCTGGGGAAGGATAAGTTGAAGGGAGAAGAGGTGGAGGATAGGGAGGAAGAGCGTGAACGGAGGAGGTGGACAATCGGACAGCGCTGACCATAGGCACAGAGCGCCTCCTGTGTCCACTTAGTACGCCTTCGATTCGATGACCATTTGAACGTCGCTGCTTAAGCGATGTAGCGCTGAGCGTCGCTTGTGCTGTAGAATTCAATGGTCGCCGGTAATTAGTTAATTTCATCGCTCGACGTCTTCCCCTTCAACTGCCGCATCTGGCAGTGATGACTAAATTCTGCGGCTGGCGCTGTTGAAAGGCTTGTCTTCCGTGGCACAAAGACAGAGCTCGTAAAAGACACAGACAATGGCTTCGGAGTCGTCGGCTGCGCTTGATTTCATCTGTTGCTTCCAGTTCCTCTGCCTCTCTCTCCTCATTGCCACCGCTTCGACGAATGGAATAAACGGTAAGGCATTCTCAGAGGAAAACAATTTATAAAGTGCTGAACGAAAGTGACCAGTAGTTTACAGCTGAGTGTGGATGCTAAATACTTGGATAATACTCTTATTGCCAACGGCTAAATAGTGAGAAAGAGAAAACATTTGTCCCCACTCTCCATCCAACCTTATCCCAGCAGGCCTGCTTCTATCCCAAACCCATCTCCATCCGATTTGTATCCACGCCCATCACCACATCCCTCTTAGATTAGTCTCCATCACACACCATACCCTGACAAGTTACATTCCCATCCACATTATCATTCCAATTAAGCTTTAAAAAAGTATATTATTGCTCTCGCTTACATTAAGCCGATGACGCCAAAATCGTACGCTTTTAAATAGCAGCATACCTATAACTGAAGCTATTAACAATATTCGATGATTTCAATTTATCTCGCTAGTACTTAATACTACAATACTATATAGGCCCTGCCTGGTTAGCTTGACAGATAGACCTAGTAGGCCTATAAAAATTATTACCACAGCGGACAAAAGTTACAACCGCTACAACGTTCAATAACGCGCTTTTGATTCCATCCCAGGGTAGTAACGCAGACCCTGCTACCATACCCTCTATTACTGCCACTTTAAGCACCACTGCCGGAGATTTATACCGCGGTATTACCGCATTCCCCATTGCCGTGTCACTCTTTATCAACGACCTCGAATGCAATAAAACACCGTTGCACGTATTCAGCAATTGTACATTGCATAGTCATGTTGCGTGTGTTGAACTAGGAAGGGCATGGACGATACCTTCTTCTTCTTCTTCTTCTTCTTCTTCTTCTTCTTCTTCTTCTTCTTCTTCTTCTTCTTCTTCTTCTTCTTCTTCTTCTTCTTCTTCTTCTTCTTCTTCTTCTTCTTCTTCTTCTTCTTCTTCTTCTTCTTCT